>JAOTQR010078424.1:0-11303 GCA_025774065.1 Solanum ossicruentum
ATTCAAGGAGGATCAAGCAGTGCAAAAAGGAAAGAACAAATCCCTTATGTCAAGGGATATTTGCATGAGAACTTCAGGCTAGTGTACTGACTCCTATGATTCTCGAAGAAAGTTCCCAATAAGCATTTATATTGCATTTCAGGATACTCTCACCAGGAAGACACTATTTTTCTACAGTGCCAGTTTCTATCGCAATAGAACGAGAGGTTGGCGTTCCTGCCTTATTCTAATTATGCCAAAATCAAGATACCTTCGGTATAACAATTTTAGGTCGCATAGATCTTTCATTCCAGACATGGTTATTTCTAACATTCCAAATTCACGATATTAATCGAAACCTAAACCAATTCAACAGTAATGGTTCAGATTGTCACCATCCCAATGATAATTTTAGCCAAACATGTTTTGCCACATTGCACTCGACTAAATAGTGCAATATTGCTTTTGTCCCTTGGAGGCATGTATTGCATACGATGGATTGAAGAATCTTCTCAATCATCAAGTTATCACCCATTGGAAGAACATCATTGGAAGCTCTCAAACAAGACTCAACATAGGAAGGAATCTGCAGTTACCACATTTCTCGTCAATTTGTTTCATTTGGAGTAGGTGTGTTAGCGTTCTGCAACTTCGAATACCCACTTTTGATGATGTATTGTCCATTCCTATCAAATTTCCACCTCCACTTATAATCCAGAAGAGTAAATCCCAATAAAATTTGCTTATTGCAATCTATTTCATCAATAGAAAGAAGCGTCTCCAACTTGTGACTATTCCAAGTTCATGTGTGTACCAATCAATAATATCTATTATAGTAAAGGGCAAAACCAAAGGAGCGAAGTAAACACTACTCACATTTTAAAATACATATTCCACTGTAAGAATATTTTCCTTACCATGGTAATGACTCTTCACTATCTCCATCACTTTCTATAATTAGTGATTCTTTATTGTCTTCACAAATTTTTATTTTTTCGCATTGTGAGTAGTTTTACTGTTATAGCTATATAATTCATAGATAAACATTTAATTCTCATTAAGATCATCATTAATTATGTCTTGAATTTTTCCTTTATGTTTTTGAAAATTCATAATCCCTGTTGGTTTAGGAGGACCCTTGTCCTAATAGATTTGAGAAAGAAATATATTGTCCTTTTAGGATTAAGAGAGCATTTTTCTTGTAAGTTTAGGGCTACTTGGAGTCCATATATAGGGAATATTGTCAGGGATTTTAAAGGAAATAAAAAATTCACAATATAATCTTTAAGGGTTGAAAGGCAATTGAGGAGGTGCAACTACAAGCCACTAATCAATATCATAATGTTGATGTACCTATGCAAGAACAATCATATAGCATTGCAACAAGAAGGAAAAAGATACAGTCAGCGACCAACCAAGATATTTAATATGACAGGTGCTAAGCTTATTACTATTCCATTGACTGTCAGTAAGAAGTGAAGTGGATCATGAGATACTTGAAAGCCATTGCAAATGTAGGCTTGACTTTTCTCAAAGACCAACTAAGTGAATTAGCAATATACTATGTGAATTCAGATTTCAAAGATTACTTGCATAAGAGAAGACCTCTAATAGGTTATGCTAGAAGGCAACTTAGCAATGTGGTGTTATCTCACTCCATTATAAAGGTAGAGTATTTAAAAATTACTGAGGCATATGGAATAGGTTATACCAACAGAATAAGTATGAACACAATACCAAAGCAAACACAAAACTTATAGTGGAAAAACTCCTTACTCAAGGAAGAAATAATCACTACCTACACTTGTAGGATTTCAACAACTTTACTTCTTCAAAACTGAGCAGTGACAACTTACAAACATGCAACACTTAACTCACTCACCTAACTAGTAACAAATGCGAGTCAAACCCACTCTCACCAACAACTCTCTCAAAGAAAACAATCCCTTGTAGTTAAGGTCACTAAACAATGATTCTAAGAAGATTCCAATAATTTGAACAAACAATAAGAACCTAACTCTAGATCTTTCTTGAATGCTCCCATGCCAGTGCTCTTGCTTGTAGAGTTCTCTTGGTTTTAGATTTGAAAATTTGCGAATGCTAGCGTTAATGATTTCTTATATAATTGACCCTAAAGTCGTTCCTGTCTTGGACTCCTTCTTTGAGTAGGGTACAAACTTTTTTCTTGTAGAAATCCTATTCTGATTCTGCTTCCTTTTTGAGTCCTTTGTCGATACTGTTTCCTTATGTAGTTCTCCTACTCCTGGTTAGATTCAATTTTTTGAATGTTGGTATGAGCCTGAACTTTGTTATGTTTGTCATCATCAAAATAGAATAGTTGTACCTGCAAAGGTCTAACAATATTATACCAAAGGGATTGTTCCTATGAAGAAGGGTCTACACATGAGAATCCAGGAGATATGATAACCAACATAGACTTGACCAATAAGTTAAGGCATTACCAAAACTTGATTGGCGGGAGTTATACTTAATAAGCTCTTTGAAAAGTTGGAGGCAAGGCGGAGAGACATTATTCCTATTGATGAAAAAAATAAACACTTAGGTATGTTCCCGAAGGGATGTTAAAAATATAATTAAGAAAAGAACAATAATTACTATAAAACAATTATCATGTGTTTGATCATGAAAAGAATAAAGAATTAGGCATGTACATGAAGGGATGTTTAAAATATAATTAAGTAAATAAAATTATCTATCTATCTATATTTTTCTACAACTATCTATCTATTTATCAATCAATATCTTCTATATTATATTATATTATATTAATATAAAAGCATGAATATTACTATTGGTTGACCGAAATATTTTTTAAATATTGAATGGTTTTTATACCCTTAATAAGTTCTTATTTATCTTTTAACTACTTAAACCTAAAAATCTAAAAGAACATTCAGAAAAAATCAATTACATATTAAATGAATAAAATAAAATTTGACTGCGATTCTGAAATTATAATCCTACAATTAGAAATACTAAACAACTCCTACATCAACGCGATAATATTGTGTTAGTTTTTCTAGGTAATATTAATTTCCTTTTCATCATCTTTTTACCAATGCCCTTCTCATCAGACTTACTTTATAATACTTCTCTATATACTATCCTTATTTGTTACTATTTTTCACTTTATTAAATAAAAGTGATACGTTATCACTTCTTGTGTGGATTTGTGAATGATCATTAAGATTTTGTATTCATCGATTATTTAAATAACTTGTGCCTTCAGATATCAAGATTGTTAATATTACACGTAAATTAATAGTGTCTCTTCCTATGTACATATATGATATTATTAAGCTTTAGCAATATGAGTGCAAAATATTCATTTGAATTTTTTTTATTATGAATAATACATGTAACATTATAAAGTGAGAGGTTGTACCTTATATAGTTTCCTAAATAACTTTATTTGCAATATGTTATCTTCATATTAGAAAGAGTTATTTTCTTCCCTCCAAACAGACCAAAATGAGAAGTAAGACACACAATTGAAACATAAAAAAGTAAATAAGAGGAATATACATATGCATGAAGCTTGTCGTTCTGTCTCAAGACAAATACATGAAATATTGGACGTTGTGTAAGGACTGATCTTATTAGAAGAGAACATGGTGTCTTCTTCAAAATTTTAAGTTATATAAAAAAAGAATTGATTTGTACAGTTGAAAATATTGTGAACGACTAAACATAAGTTAGACATAAACATATCTTTTATTTATTTAGTATATCCTAACAAACAAATACTCAAAGGTCTTGTTGAATGAACATTCTCTTTTTAGTTTTAATATGTTGTTCCTTCATAAAAATAATTAACTAAATATTCACATTCTATTATTAATGTGCAACACACATTTGTAGTATAAGTAAAATCGCAAAAAAAGATGGAGTAGAAGTATATATAAATAGAGACAGGAGTAAAAAGATTACAAATAATCTTGTTAAGCTATAAGTGTTGCAACAACAACACTGCACACCTTTAGATCTCTTTGCTACAACAGCAAAACAATATTAATAAATTGCTATAAATACTTCCTTGCATCTTCCTTACACATGTGCCCATAATTTACCTTTACGCCAAATAAATCATATGATAAACTTTAATCAGAGTCAAAATTTTCACATAAACTTGTAAGCACCAAATAAGTTTGTAATCACAATTTTATCAGATAACTCTCCACCTATAACAAACTCGATAACAATTATTAATATCTTTGTCTTGCTTACCATAACCTGTGGCAAATGAAAGCAGGTGTTACCATAGAGATATTAAGAATTAACCCTGAAAAATTGCTACGCATATGGAATTCACTCCATTTGATGTTCTACAAATCTTGTGCTCTTTTTTCCTCATCGTCTTTGAAGTTATTGTTTACTTCAAGTCGAAGACTCACAAATTATAATTTTCTTGCTTTCCATTTATTTATTTTCCAATTTCCTTTTAGTAATAAGTTCATGGTGATCTTTCCTTTATTTTTTCTAGTTTGATTATGACAGAACTCATACTAGAGGAAAAGAGATAGAAAAAGAGGAAGAAATAAGGATTCTTTCTGAATAACTGACCTGAAAGCAGAAAGATTTTGATTGGTTGTTTTTTTTTATTTGCGAGTGATTTCATCAGACACATTCAATTTTTATCGTTCAATGGTTCTCTATTGTATTGAGGTTTTATCCCTAATTTCAATGTCACTCAGATTTTAACTTTAGCAACCCATTTATAAACGTTTAAAGGCAAATGCATGTGAACAATTTAAAAGCAAATGTAGAACTCGAATGGAGGCGAAGGAGGAGAAAGCATGTGACAATGGAAGTTAAGAAATCAAATCCAAAGTTGAAGAGAGAAACGACAAATTACCTTAAGATTGTGGTAGTAGTTGAAGGCAAAGAGTTAGAATCCAAAAACTTTTGTCTTCCTCGCAAGGAAAAATTGAAAATTGAAGAAGATATATTATAGTGAAGAGAAAATTTGAGTAGTTAAATATAAAGACTTAAATAAGATGTTTTTTTTTCTAATTAGGAGAAGTGAGACTAAAGTCTAGGACAGGGAGAGAAAGGGAATAAAGATAGATAGTTTGTCACACATTAAAATGTATTTACTTAGTCAATGAATTTTGTAAGGTTATAATTAATTTTTATTTCAAAATTAAATGCAATTCTCTCATTACATTAGTAAAAAGCAAGCAGAATATGTGAATCGCAAATTAATTATATTATCGCAAACAAGGAGTTTTAAATTATTTCTATAATACATGATATCGTCCTAGATTTTTTTAATTACTATCTTAATAATTATACAATCTAATAAATAAAAAATGTCTCACGCGCTGGGAGGATACCATTGGGGTGGTCAACACTTAAGAACCATTACTAATTCCTTAAGAGAACCACTTGGCCTCATTGTCTCATTATATTCAACAACAGAAGAATAGCTCAACAAACAGGGACCTCATCTGAAGATTAAAAGCATATATCTAATATATCATAGTTTTAAAAACAGAAACGAGTTTAGATATATCAACTCCATACTCTATACTCATAGTCTACGAAGACTCTACTTAGTAGTCAAGATGGTGCCATGATAGGCCATGAACACCCCAATCAAAGAAAGAAAAGATAGACTAAATCAAGTTCATAAACAAGGGCTCCTCCGGAGAACAAGGAGGGCTCACCAACTTCGAGAATGTATCGAATTCGGGCCTTAACAGTGCGTATGTTGAGATCCTCTATCTGTTGTATCTGTATCATAAGATGATGTACGCCCAAATGAGTGTCAGTACATGGAGTATAGTAGTATGTAAAATAACTCAAGAAAAGTAAGGCTCAACTTACTCACCTCGACTCAATACTCATGATCAAGTCAATTTATGCAAGTTTAGATTAAATCATGTTTTTAAAGATATCTCAGTAAAATGGACTCATTTTGATATCTCATGCTCAATCAATATTGCTGGGGAGCTTCTCTTAACTGACATCCTCATCCCATCACCTTTAATTAGGTGATACACAATAAATCAGCATCGCTGCCATGCCCGCCCTTAGCTTGCCACAGAAAAAGGGCAATCAATTCTCTTTTGGATCCAGAATATGTGCCCACTTGTGGGACAAGAGTGAGGCTAGCTATAATGACTATCCTATGCTGGCAACATAGTTCTATGGATTAAAGTAGAAGTTTACTCGCTCCCCGCTCAATGCTCAGTACTCCTCGCAAGACTAAAATATATTCAACTCATCAATCAATGTAAGAAATCAAACTTGACTCAACTCAATACGATCATTTAGACTCATTAATTTGCTCATCATACAATACAAGTAAGATATCTTGTGTAGTAATGTAAGTAACATAAATGCAATATACATTTCATGTTCAATCATGCTCAAATTACTCACCTCATGTACTCAATCTCAACCTCAACCTCAATCTCACTGTTATGCATGGAATTCCATGAATCATGCAATGTAAGATTCATATAATCAAGTATCAAATACATATGTGAATCTCATGCCTCTAGTTATGTGATATAGCTCACACTAATACTCATGTAATTTAGAAATTCTATTATGTTGTAAAATAGGGTCTCATGATGAATACAAAGATAAGTATCAAAATAGGAGGAATTTCTCAAAAAATAAATCTCAACTCTTTTCAAATCTTGACTTAACATAATGAAAAGGGTGTGTGGAGAAAGGAATCCAAACTTAGGTAAGCCTTATATACCTAAAAATCGAAGATAATAGACTCCCAACCAATCCTTGCTCTTTGGTTGTAAAACCCTAGCTTCCTCCTCTCTTCTTCTTTGCTCTCAAGAACTCTCAATGTCGAACAATGATGAATAAAATGGCCTTAGGGTTACTTTTCAAGGCTTTAAACAAGCTAAAAACATGAGGCGTTAATAGAATAAAAATTGGAATGGACAAAAATATCCTTCAGTATAATTGTCGACAGGGCCTATAAGACCCAGCCTCACTATGAGTCATAACTGCTCCTTGTAGAACAACAGTCTCAAAATTCTGAATCACAAGAAGCCTTTATGAAACCCCTCTGTTACAAGTCGTAGTCCACATTACGAGTTGTAACTGACCTCTTGTATCTGGAAGACCTCAATACTTGAAACACTAGAACTAAGTACGAAACTCCCCTCCTACGAGTTGTAGTGCACTTTACAAGCCGTAATCTCACCTCGTATCTGAAGGGTCCTAAGATTCAAAGTTTCTGAAATTCTTTATGAGACCCCTCTGTACGAGTCGTAATCCCCCTCTATGACTCATAGTGATCCTCGTAGGTCTGATCCTTCAGCTTTTTCTCAGATTTTTCTTATCATCACCTCAACATTATCTACATCTTTACTCCCAAGCAGATGGAAAGAGATTGGGGGGGGGGGGGGTTTACAAAATGATTCCCAAACATACCCTAAGGTGTAAGAATTAGTGTTTCAATTAATTTTTGAAATAAATTCATCCGTTAAAAGTTTTGATAAAAGTTTTGCTTTTGAAAATTCACAAAATGCAAGAATGTGAATTTTAACATTTATTTCTCTCACGTTAAAAGTTCGTGCAAGTTACTTGAATTCTTTTTTGAATACATGAACCTAAATTAATTAATATTTTTATTAATGACTTCAAAACTCTTAACCTATAAATAGTGGTGCTTTTCTTTTGAAAAGACATCACTTCAACAAGAAAAACACGTTCCCTTCAAAACATTTGAGAGACATTAATCAAAAGGTGAAATCACCGATTCAAGAATAGAAGAGCAACATTTTTGAATGCTACTTGTTTTGCGTCTTAGTTGAATCCCGAAGATAGAGTTGTCATTTGTTCATCTGTTTGCTCATGGGAGGGACTCTAACTATCTTCAAGAAACGTATTAAAGTGTCTCTAAGCCAAACATGGTTCTTATTTAGAATTTCTTGTACTATCATGATTCTGTTCTAACAATTTCAAGATAGTTGTCTCTATGGCATCCACATCTATATCTAATAATATTCCATCTTTGCCTAATCCTAATTTTGAAGTATTTGATGGAAAAAACTTTCCTAGATGGCATGGAAAGATGGAATTCTTTTTAAGACGATTGAAGTTGGTATATGTACTTGAGGAACCTTGTCCTAAGGCTCCAAATTCTGAGGTAGCAACTGAAGAGGCTGCTTTGATTAAAGAACAAATTGCCAAGTGGAAAAATGATGATTATTTATGCAAGAATTATATTCTTGGAGGAATGTCTAACATATACTATGATTAATTTATACTATGATCAATATTATATCAAGTTTAAATTTGCTAAGGATATTTGGGACAATCTTCAAGCTATCTATTTGGCAGAAGAGGTGAGTTCTAAGAAATTCCTTGTTTCAAATTATATGGAGTTCAAAATGGTTGATGACAAGTCAATCACTGAACAAGTATAAGCGTTTCAACTTATGGCTAATAAAATTGTTATATCTAGAATTACTCTTGATGAAAACTTTCATGTTAGTGCTATTGTCTCAAAACTTCCTCTGCCTTGGAAAGATTATAGAAGTAAACTCTTGCACAAGAAGTAAGATTTGACTCTTGAACAATTATTGCAACACTTGCAAACTGAACAAGAGACACAATATCGTGACAATAATACTTTGAAGGAACCCATCATAAAAGCTGATGTTGTTGAAGAAAAATCCACCAAGAAAGAACCTAAAAATAAGAAACTATCGAAGGTAAAGAAGAATGTGCATTTTAAGCGTAGTAATTCTAAATCGGATGAATATTTCATTGTCGCAAATTTGGTCATTATGCACGTGATTGTAAAATTCTTAAAGCTGAAAAGAAGGAAGGAAAAGCAAACAACAATAAAATGAATGAACTTATGGCAATGGTCACAGAAGCTTTTGTAGCTAGAGATCAAGTGGAATAATGGATAGACACTGGTGCAACTCTTCATATATGAGGTGATTAAAATACTTTCACTACCTATGAATTAGTGAGGGATGATAGAATGATATATATGGAAAACTCGTCCTCTACTAAGGTTGTGGGAAAAGGATCGGTCGAATTGAAATTCACTTATGAAAAAATGGTCACATTAATGGACGTGTTGCATATTCCTGATATTCAAAAGAACTTGGTGTCAAGTATGCTTCTTTCGAAACATGGTTTTAAAATGATTTTTGAGGCAGATAAATTTATTTTGTCTAAAAATGGCATATTTTTTGGAAAAAAGTTCTACTACAAATGGTATGTTCAAACTCAATATTGAAAATGAAAATATTTCTGCTTATGTTGTGGAGTCTCTAAACTTATGGCATGAATGTCTTGGTTATGTGAATTATAGATCAATTCAACTTATGGTGAATAATGGATTAATTTAAGATTGTAGAAGGAATCATACTACTAAGTGTCTTACTTGTAGTAAGTGCAAAATAACAAAAAAGTCTTTTAAGACAATTGAAAGGATATCTACGCCTTTAGAATTGATTCACACTGATATTTATGAGATGGATTGTTCATCTCATCATGGAAAGAGATATTTTATCACTTTCATTGACGATTACTCAAGGTATTCATATGTTTTTCCGTTAAAAACAAAAGATGAGGCATTTTAGGATTTTAAAACATATAAAGCAGAAGTTGAAAATAAATTGAGTTTGAAAATAAAATTAATTAGATCTGACAGAGTTGGAGAATATTTAAAATCAGATTTTATTGATCTTTGTGAAAAGGAAGGCATCGAGAAACAATTGACCATGTCTTATACACCACAACAAAATGATATTGCAGAAAGGAAGAATAGAACTTTCATAGAAATGGTTAACTCTATACTTTATGGATCTGGTATGACTGGAAATCTATGGAATGAAGCCTTATTGTTAGCTTGTCATATTTTGAATCGAATTCCTTCCAAGAAACATAATGCTTCTCCTTATGAACTTTGGAAGAATTGAAAGCCAAATATAAATTACTTTAAAGTATCGTGTTGTTTAGCTCATGTTAGATTACCAGATCAGCATACTACTAAGATTGGCTACAGAGGAATAGATTGTGTATATATTGGTTATTCACAAACCAGTAAGGCTTATAGATTCTTAAATCTTGAGACTCCAAGCCCTCACACAGTTATTGAATCATTGCATGCTAACTTTTTTGAGAATATATTTCCTAAAAAGAAGGAATCTGTGGATCAAGTTGCAAGTTCTTTCGTATCTTCTCTTAAAAGAAAAATGGTTGGACCATTGGAAGAAAGTCATCCAATATCTAGTGCGAGATCAGCTAAACCAAGAGACTTTGGACTTGATTTTCAAACTTATTTGGTTGAAAAAGAACCTGAACGTTATACTGAAGCAATGTCTTCACATGATGCTCCTTTTTGGCGTAAAACTGTTGATGATGAAATACATTCTATCCTGTCAAATAATACTTGAATTTTATCATATCTTCCTCTTGTATGTAAACCAATTGGTTCCAGTTGGATTTTAAGGAAGAAAATAAAATCATATGGTACTTTAGATAAGTACAAAGCTCGCTTGGTAGCTAAAGGATTTACTCAAATAAAAATTCTTGATTATTTTGATACTTTTGCTCCTGTAGCTCGGATGACCTCTATTCAACTCTTGGTTGGTTTAGCAACAGTTTGTGGCCTTGTAATTCATCAAATGGATCTAAAAACTGCATTTTTGAATGGAGAACTGGATGAAGAAGTTTATATGAAACAACTAGAAGTATTTGTCATTCTTGGTCAAGAACATAAAGTTTGTATGCTTCTTAAATCTCTTTATGGATTAAAGTAGGCTCCAAAAAAATGGCATGAGAAATTTAGAAATATTGTAATTTCTAATGACTAAATAATCAATGGAGGTGATATCTGCATATTCAACAAATTTCAAGAAAAGTCTGGTGTTATAATTTATCTTTATGTAGATGACATATTGATCTTTGGAACTGATACTGAAAGAGTTAAAGAAACAAAATCGTTTCTTACTTCTCAATTTGAAATGAAAGACCTTGGAGAAGCTGATGTGATTCTGGGTATTAAAATCATAAGATCATCAAATGGTTTAACTCTTACTCAATCGAGTTATATCAAGAAGGTTCTGAAGAGCTTTGATCACTTTGATGACAAACCTGTTCCTACACCATTTGATCCAAGCATCAAACTAGTAAAAATTCTGGTGATGTTCTTGATCAATTGACATATTCTAAAATTATTGGGAGTCTTATGTATGTCATGCATTTGTCACGACCCAATCCGGGGGTCGTGACTAGTGCCGATTAGGCACCCCGACAAACGCTAATCCAAAAGACCAACTATTACAGCCAAGGAATCTACCAAA
>JAOTQR010078425.1:0-11303 GCA_025774065.1 Solanum ossicruentum
CGTAATCCTGGACGTGAAGAATAAAATAAAAAAGGTTTTTCCTTGCTTGATTTTCCAATTTTCTTAGGATTTGGTCTCCTATCTGCTTCTTCCTCTTCCCAGGAATTTGAGAAAAAAAAGATTTGACTTTTTGTTGAAAAGAGTAGGGCGAAGTTGCTAGACCAACGTCCGAGGAAGAAAGTAGTGAGACCAAAGGAGTGGAATGAAATGGAACGACTATGAAGAACGACTACAAGCGAGAGAGGTCTCGTCTTTAGTGTTGGAGACTACTATCGTGAAATTCCTTCTTTTTCTTGAGCCCTTTTCTTTCACATCGAGTCAACTTGAACTATCACGAACGATGGAAATGTTGATGCTAATTGCTTTGATGAATTGGAGAATTTGAGGAATTTGTTGAATTCTGATGAGAATTCTAGTGATGATTTGAAGAGAAGTATAATTGAAGCTATGCAAAATGCTCTTCTTGCTGGAGAACCAAACAACCAGAGCTCGCCGGAGTTTAAACGGTGGTTGATGACTAAATAGCGTGATCGAGGATTCGATGCTAGTAACCTCTTTCTTCACAAATTTTGTAGCTAAACAATAAACTTATCTGTTATATGATGCATCATTAGTGTATGTAAGTTAAATTTTTCGCGTAATTCAAATTTACAGGATTGTGCAAATCAAAATGGGAGAAAGCTGGTAATAGTATGTCATGAAGTTATGAGTATATCGATGTTAACAGGGATAATAATTCACATTACATAATCGAGGTTGCATTAGCTAAAGAATTTAAAATAGCTCGTGCAACGCATTGCTATGCTTCATTGCTCAAAAATTTCTCTCGAGTTTTTGTTGGAAAAGTGGAGGAGTTGAAGCAAGTGGTGAAAATTATGAGTAGAGCCATGAAGAAATCTTTGAAGAAGATGGATATGCATGTGCCACCATGGAGAAGACTTGTTTATATGGAAGATTAATGATTTGGATCCTATAAGAGAACAACAAATGAAAAGAGTATTTTTGATTCTCTTTCTCCTTCAAAGAAGAGAAATGTTGGATTTTGCCAATTGGGAGCAATTTCTTTCCATTGTAGAGGGAATATTACTTCTTCTAACATTGGCATCAAAATGGGAAATTTGGTTGCAGCTTTGAATGGATAATATGATCCTAAACCAACAAAGATTGTGGGGTCTTAGTTAAAGATCTTGGATTTAAATTTTGGATATGGGATCTTCTTTAGGAATAATAAATTTAGTGCTGGATATATGATCATCTTTAGGAAGTGATAGATTTTTAGTGTGGATGTTAGATGCCTGGAGGGCGAAAAAGCTCCATCAATTAAGATTTTATGAGCGTAAATTAATAAAAATTCTTGGTTATGTTTCTGAATTTATGGTTCTTAAAAGTAGGGAGATTTTAGAAGTTTGAAAATGGATATACTTTCAAATTTGCCTAAAATTTATTTTTCATCCTTTTTTTTAAATAACAATAGGTAAAGCATATGGTCAAATACTCCCAAATATTGAATTATATCTACCAAAATATATTTTTTCATACGTGATATTCAATTATCTTGATTAGATGACTCGAAAATCACGTACAACGCACGTGTAACCTTCAAATGAAAAAACTTGTATATAAGAAATGCATAGAAAATAAATAGTTTTTTGGACCAATTTTTGCCCTAAATATTGTGCCATCATCCAACATAATTTTTGTCATCGATATTCATTGTCCCAACAGGACTTGTGTTATCGTTTTCGACATTTCAGAGTCACCAAATTAAAATACAAGAATATTTTTAATTTTCTATAAGTATTAGTCTATAGATTTTTCAAAATTTATTGGTCAAACTCCATTTTCCTTCGTAGATCTTGCATCCAATGTTATGTACCTAGTAAACCTATTGAGATTTGATTAAATTGAAATTCATACTAAATTAAGTTCACATTAAGAATAAAAACGCTACTAACATAAACTTCAAAATTAAAACCTCAAGACTTTGAAGAATATTTTATCTTCAAGCAGAAAACAGTTTATATCAACACACTAAAATTTAGGTCCTTTATCTACCCTAAATTTTGTGTCTCCCATCCAATGATCCCAAATAATTTTACACTCCTTCCATCAAATATTATATGGACATCTTTATATAAATATTTTGTGACACCCCATAACTCTATACTCATATACACCTATGTGTCAAGCCTCATTTGTATAGGTGGGAAGTGTATTAGGGTCATGAGAGACCTCTAGTACTTAGGCTAGTTCAAGACTTTCCTATAAATTGAGTTTCGAATGTTGGATTGTGCAAGGTCAACTTTAAATAATTATAACCTATAGCACAAAAAGCACTAGATGACCCATGACATACCAAATGAAATCCCTTTGAGTTAGCTTTCCAATGCAACTGGTTTCACCTTATTTGGAGTTCAGAGTCAAAAGTTGTGGTCATTTTACTGAAGACTGCTAATAAAGAGTTACACTACAAAACCTTTGTTATGGGGTCATAGTATGGGCTATCAGTCATAATGTGACTCATAGAAAGTCTCAAAGACTCTGAAATTGAGTAAAGGGTCACGAGATGGTCCTATGAGTCGTAGTATTGTACACGACTCCTAACAGGGCTTGTAGGAGACATTTGACAGCTTTCTAGGAAAGATTATTTTGATCCTTTCCCAACCTTTCGAAACCCTATATTGATGTTTTTACACTCATTTAAGGTCCCGAACTTTTCAGTTCATCATTTTATTGCCAAAACTCTCTCTAAAACCTCTCCAAGACTCTATCAAATCTCTTATTCAAATTCAAGGATTTCAAGCTTAATTTTGGAACTCAAGAACTCATCTCAAGCTTCAAGTCTACTTCAAGTTCATTCCAATAAATTCAAGGTTTGAGATATGTGGGTCTTCATCAATGGGTCCTTTCACCCATGGAGCCCAATCTTCTCTTTTTATGAAAATTGCATGATTTCAAGTTGTATTAATTATGTGTATCTTTTATTATGAAATATGAGCATAAATTATGTTGAGATTTTATCAAGTGTTGAGATTATGCATGAATATCTATTTTAAGCTTATTCCATGAGTTGATTTATATCTATTAAGATTATGCATGATTTGAACTATGAAAACAATGAACTACTGTGAACTTTTGAGATGGATTTCATGATACCCCAACAAAGGGTTTTACTACAACATTGGTGAGTTGATTTTACTCATCCTATTATACTCTTGAGTTGCATGATTTGGAACAAGTATCATGAACTAACCATGTGTTTGATCAAATTTCATACAAGAATTCTCAAGTTGTTGATGAACTATTACATGATTTACAAGTCAAGTAACTTCATGATGATTAAGGGTTTTCAAGTATATATTTAATTCATGAAAATTATCCATGAGTTTTCAAGTATCAAGTTTAACCCTATTTCAAGATTTTTACCTCTTGTTAGTCATTTTATATTAAAGCAAGGGTTCATGTATGATTATTATCTACTCTCATATTCAAGTTAGGCTCACTAGTAGAGGTCAAGAATTTTTATGAGGTACTCAATTCAAGTTATCATGTCTCTTACAAGTTATTAAAGTATGATTATTTCAAGTATTCTGTGGGATTAGACTTAGCGCCGATTAAGGCTTAAGATGGGGGTTTGACTCAAGGGGTCCTTATATAAAGTCTTTAGTCTCGAAACTATGTGCCACCATAGGATTATATATTACCCTTGCTATATTAGTGAATCCATCTAGTTCACTTTATCATGTTTATCATGTTTGGTTTGCCTTGGCAAGTAAACCACATTTGCCGGGGGGTGTCATGCCCGATCACCTGTACCGAGAGGGTGTCGTGCCTCGGATTCCAAGTTATAGTTGCTTGGTCTATGTTGATTTGAGGTCTCTTCCCACATCTGTATTATATTTTATGCAAGTCAAATATTTTACATGCATGTGTTATTAGACGCATTGCTCATACATTTCATATTGAGATTATATCTATTGCTTATATGTATGCATTTCGAGTATGATGACTTATATCTTTGTTGCATTGTATCCCGCATATTGAGTATATTCAGATGTATTAACGCATATTCTATGCCTACATGATATCACTACATAGGAATCAGAGCTCCTTTTGATCATTCCCCTCGTCGTGGCTAGTTCTGTTATCGGAGAAAGCTTTGGAGAGTCCTCAATTTCGAGGATAACATCTACTTATTCATGTTATATTGAGACTCCTTCTTATGTTGAACACTTATTATTATGAGGGTGAGCCCGAGGAGTTTCTTGGCCCCCGCTCCATTCTAAAGTAGACCTGTTGTTGGATACTTTGTTTGCTTATGCTATGAACTTGACTTTTCTCATGCTTTAATGATTACCAAAGACTTTCCTTAGTCTCGTATTCTCCTTTTTATTAATTGACTATTATTATGGTTTTATTTTGCTTCTGAAATAAAGGATGTGTGCATGATCACAATCAAGAGGTTTGTTGTCTTTGGACTTCCCATTCGCCGTGTCACGTCTAGGCCCTAGGCATGGTTCATGAAAAACTTGATCTAAAAGCACTACGTTGGTAATGTTCCTTGGAAATCCAACACATCGTGTCAAGAAGAGTCTTATTCATGGTGTTGAAACATGCCACAACTATGAATGGGAGGCTATGAGGCAGTTTAGGAAATGTTTCACTTCTTCATGATCTATGTCGTGCAGTAGAGCTAGTTCCTTTAAGGATTCTTTTTGATTCCTCACCATTACGTTTTAGAATATGTCTCAAGATATTTAGAATGGTGGATAGGACGGTAATCATCTCTCACTTGAGGATCAACTTCTCAGCGGTGACATATCAAATGTGGATGTTCGAAATGCTCTATGGATATTGGCCAAGGTTGTCACCGCTCTACTTAACCAATCGGTGGGTGCTCTCGAGACGTCAAATGATAAGAGGAGGGAAAAAAAGTCTAAGATGGCTCGAGTTGATGTGCCTCATCTTCTACTAGTCTATCGACCCAGGTACAAAAAGAAAAGGATCCCTTTTGCCACATGTCAAAGGTGTAGCAAGAAGCATCATGAAAGGTGTCTCATGTGCACTGAAGGTTATTACAAGTGTGGCAGTATTGGGCATAAGATGAGGGATTGTCTTGTGGCCTCCGTAGAAGGAAGAAGAAGGGTTTAATTTGAAAGTGGCAATGGTGGGGTAAGTTTTCCAAGGTGCCCACAATGTGGGATGAATCATAATGGAAGATGTTTGAGGTATTCGAATACTTTCTATGGGTGTGGCAAGATGGGCCACAAGATTTTTGATTGTCCATATGCTCATAGGAAGGGCAAAGGTGTTGGTGTTCAAGTTCCTCCTACATGTCACAAGGGTGGAAGGTACCATCTAGGAGATTGTTTGGCCTGTTTGAGTGTATGTTTCAAGTGTGGCACAAAGGATCACAAGTTGAGACATTGTCCATGGGCTACAAGGAATTTTGAATTTGGAGGATGACCATCGAGATCTCAACTATACCCCTCTAGGGTTCATTAGACTTGGTGTGGTGCTTCACCTGTATGTTAAAGATTATTTATTATGATGTGTATGCATTGATGGATCCATATGCCACTCTTTATTTTATTACTCCTTTTTTTGCCAAAAAGCTTCATGTGACTCCCAAATTGTTGTGTGAACCTTATGAAGTGTCAACCCTCGTTGGTGAGTCCATTATTACTAAAAGAGTCTATAGAAATTGTCTCGTATTCATATTATAAAGTCTTCCCTTGCGATTTTATTGAACTTGACCCGGTGGATTTTGATATCATTCTTAGGATGGATTGGCTATATGCATATTATGATTCAATTGATTGTAGGACCCATAGAGTGAGATTCCAGTTCCCTAATCAACCCATCCTTGAGTTGGAAAGTTGTAATGTGGTAGTTAAGGGTAGATTCAGTTCTTGTCTTAAATCCCAAAATTGATTTCTAAGGGTTGCATTTACCATCTTGTAAGGGTTAGGGATGTGGAGTCTAAAGTCTTTTCCATTGAGTCGGTTTCGGTGGTCAATGAGTTTCTAGATGCCTTTCCCAATGAGCTTCCCGGTGTTCCTCTTGAAAAGGAAATATACTTTGGTATAGACCTGCTTCTCGATACATAACCTTTTCCATTCCCCCTTGCCGCATGGCCCAACAGAGTTGAATGAGTTAAAGGATCAATTGAGGAATTTGTTGGAGAAGGGTTTCATAAGGCCTAGCAAGTCTCCTTGGGATGCACTGGTGTTTTTTGTAAAGAAAAACGATGGTTCTCATAGAATGTGCATTAATTACCAGCAACTTAATAGAGTCACTATAAAGAACAGGTATCCTCTACCAAGGATTGATGACCTTTTTGATCAACTATAAGGGGCTAGTCACTTTTCTAAGATTGATGTTCGGTTTGGATACCACCAAGTGAAGGTGAGGGAGTGTGATATTCCCATGACAACTTCTCGGACTAGGTATGGGCATTTTGAATTTATAGTAATGTTTTTTAGCTTGACTAATAGACCGAAAATATTAATGGATCTCATGAATAGGGCTTTTAAACCCTACCTTGATATGTTTGTGGTGGTCTTTATTAATGATATATTGATTTATTCTCGAAGTGAAGAAGATCATGTGAATCATTGGAAGGTGGTGTTACAAATCTTGACGGATGAGAAGTTGTTTGCTAAATATGAAAATTGTGAGTTTTAGTTGAAAGAGGTTGCTATTCTAGGGCATGTGGTATCGGGTGATGGCATTACGGTGGACCCTAAGAAGACTGAGGTGATAAGGAATTGGCCAAGGCCCTTGTCTCCGACAGATATTAGAAGTTTCTTGGGCTTGGAGGGTTACTACCGGAGGTTTGTGAATGGTTTCTCTTCTATTGCTTCCCTTATGACAAGGTTGAGCCAAAAGAAGGCAAAATTTATTTGGATCGATGGATGTGAAAAGTGTTTTCAAACTTTGAAAGACAAGCTTATCTCCGCCCCTATCTTGGCTCTATTGGAAGGGTTAGAAAGGTTTGTGATTTATTATGATGCCTCAAGAATTGGTTTGGCATGTGTTTTGACGCAAACTGGCAAGGTTATAACATATGCCTCTAGGAAACTTAAGGTGCATGATCGGGATTATCCCATCCATGGCCTTGAATTGGTGGCTGTGGTATTTTCTTTAAAAATTTGGCATCATTATTTGTATGGATTCATGTAGATATGTTTACCAACCACAAGAGTCTCTAATATGTGTTCACACAAAAAGATCTTAACTTGAGATAAAGAAGGTGGTTAGAACTCCTTAAGGATTATGATATGAGTGTGCACCATCATCCTGACAAAGCTAATTTATGGCCGACGCTCTAAGTACAGTGTCCATGGGTAGTCTATCTCATATTGATGTGGGTAGCAAAGAGGTGGCTAGAGTAGTTCACTAGTTAGCTAGGTTAGGGGTTAGCTTGAATGAAGTTGATAATGGTGGTATAATGGTTGTTGATGGTTCCAAATCTTCTTTGATTGAGGAAGTCAAATTAAAACAATACCTTGACCCCACCTTGCTAGAGTTGAAGGCTTGGGTGAGGGATGGTAAAGTGGAGGTTTTTCTCCCAAGGGGGAGATGGTTCCCTTAGGTACCAAGGTAGGTTGTGTGTGCCTAATGTTGATCACTTGAGGGAGTTGATTTTGAAGGAGGTCCATAATTCATCCTATTCAATTCATCCCGAATTCCATAAAGATATATAAAGATTTGAGGGAGATTTATGGATGGGATGGTTTAATTGAAACGGACATGGTAATGGGTGCCATGGAGAAAATGTGACTTGTAAAGAGAGAGGTTGAAAAAGGCTCAAGTACACAAAAGCCTTACTCCGATATGAGAAGGAGAGATCTTGAGTTTAAGGTTGGTGATTGGGTTTACTTGAAGGTCTCACCCATGAAGGGTGTGGTCTGATTTTGCAAGAAAGGGAAATTAAGTTTAAGATATGTAGGACCTTATAGAAGTTTGAGAAAGATTGGTAAAGTTGCATATGAATTGGAGTGGCCTATGGAGATGAATATGGTTCATCTGGTCTTCCATGTATCTATGTTGAGGAGATGTATTGGTGACACGAGTGCTACAGTGCCCTTAGAGATTATGGGTGTTGTGGAAGATAACTTGACCTATGAGGAGATCCCGGTGGAGAGGTTGGATAGAGAAGTGAAAAGGTTGGGGAACAAAGATGTAGCATCCTTCAAGGTCCTTTGGAGGAATCAGCAAGTTAAAGGTGTCATATGAGAAGCCGAGATAGACATGAAAAAGCAATATTCATATCTCTTCCACTATAATCAAGCTGATAGTAATAAATTAAATCCCTTATATGCTTTCAAGTCTTGAGTTTCAGCCCTCATGTCATTTCTTCATGTATTCATGCTTATGGTAACAAGTCTATGGTGATTTTTGACATTTATGTTGAGGCTTTTTTTTGAAAATGATGTTTAATTACATTTGTTGCATTCATGTCGGGCTAAAAGCTTCATGATTACTTCTCCTTCGCATGTTTCTTTGACATTTAGGGACAAATGTTTTCAAAGGGGAGATATTGTGACACCCTATAACTCTATACTCATGTATACCTATGTTTCAAGCATCATTTGTATAGGTAGGAAGTGTATTAGGGTCATGATAGATATCTAGTACTTACACAAGTTCAGGACTTTCCTATAAATTGAGTTTTTAGTAATGGATTGTGAGAGGGTCAACTAATCATGACCTTTAGAACACAAAGAACTGGATGATCCATGACATACCAAATGAAAGACCTTTGAATTAGCTTTCCAATGCATTTCACCTTATTTGAAGTTTGGAGTCAAAAGTTATAGCTATTTTACTGAAGATTGCCAGTGTAGAGTTGCACTACAAAACTTCTGTTATAGGGTAATAGTGTGGGCTACGAGTAGTAGTGTGACTCGTAGAAAGTTCCAGAGACTCTGAAATTAAGTGAAAGGGTTACGAGAGGGGTCCTATGAGTCGTAGTACTGTTCACGACTCATAATGGGGCTCATAAGGGACGTTTGACAACTTTTTAGGAAGGATTCTTTTGGTCCTTTTTGTCATGCCCTGAGCCTACACCCTGGACATGGCCGGTACTCGAAAACTATTTTTGGTCCAAAGCTAACCACTTGGCCTGGCTACTTACTCAATAGAAGACTTAAACAATAGTGGAAAAGCTATAAGTAACAAGCTAACTCATGAATTGTCTGCATAAATTGAATGTAAAAGTACATAAACAATAACTGAATAACTGGAGCTAGAATACTAACTCATAGTCTATAGATCCTCTACTAAAGATGTCTAAAAGGACTACTGGGACAGGCCCTAAGTAGCCAGAACTAAAAATAAAAGCTGAAATGAAACATAATAACTCAAGAGCCTCTGACTGAGAAGAGGCCTCACCAATTGGCTGGAAGTTGTCTAGTCCTCAACGAAGCGGCTGCTGAGGAGCTTTGTCATTTGCATTTGCATCATAAAATGATGCAGATCCTAAGGACGTTAGTACATGAAATGTACGGTATGTAAAATTGCTAAAATATTTAATCAGAATATCATGATACTTCTAAAAAAAAATAATTATAACTCGTAATGAAATAATAATAATAATAAATGCCTTGTGTGCTGAAAGTAACATGCTAAAAACTGGTATGTAAAACATATTTTCTTAATTTTGGTAGGTTCTCAAACCGACAACCACTAGTATAAGCTTCGTGGTGATATAGCATCTTGCCTATGCTGCCAGAGCCATCCTGTACTTTGCCGGGGTAGGGGACGAAGAACTAAGGGAGTGGATCCATCCCAAAATTGGGCCTTCTTAGTGGCTAATGAGAAAGGTACCATGATACAATCTTATCCTATGCTGACTACATAATTTATGAGTTCGAATAATTAATTTTACTCTCACCCTCCTATGCTGATGATATAATTTATGAGTTCGAATAATTAATTTTACTCTCACCCATATCGATGCTCAATACTAGTCCCAACATAATATTTATATAACTCATACTTAAAGATTATGAACTCTTGAAATCTGGTTTACTCGGGGACTTAGCCCAACTTACTACTTAGCTTTCTCAACTGAGATCTTTAACTTTACTAGAATTAGTATCTTTCACGTACTTTCAAACATGCTAGGTTACTAAACTAAAGTGCCAAGGGATCTTCAAGAAAATACTCTTTAACTTGATTCAAACTATACATATACTAGTTTTTCTTTTCATGGAATAAATTCAAGATTTTCAAGAATACATCATTTACAGTAAATATTGTACAACCATGAAACTTCATATTAAAATTAGTAAAAGACATGATTTCATAGAAAAAGGAGTGCATAAACCAACATCTGGATGGAATTTACTAATACGGGATGAAAATTCTTGATTTTACGATTTAACCAAAAACTTGTATGGGATTGGAGATTTTAAAATCCCAAAATAATAATAATATAGACTTTTGAAAGGCCTTACATACCTGGGAATAACTTCTTGAGGAATTGAAAAGAATCTCTAAGCCCTACTATCGTTCTTGAATTTCTTGAGAGTAAGTTCTTGTGAGGGTTTTCTTGTTCTGAGAGAGAAATAGTAAAAATGCATTTTTGGACTACATACAACTTAAAACTTCTTAGTTTAGGATTATGGGGTGTGAGAAAGGTCGGAATTTCCCCTCCCCATTAAATGAAGAAAATCAACCTCCATTTCGCGCACTAGTGTAAAATGACCATATTTTGCGAATTTTCCAGTTTCGTCAAATTGTCATAAAAACCCAAGTGTGGTTCCCGTTCCCTAGCGTGTTGCAAAAGGGGCGTGGAAATTTCACTATTTTTAATTATTTTGAAAAAAATAATTCATGTTTTTTTGCTTTAAAGTCGAGTCGAGACCATTTTTGACTCAATTTTTTACACTGATCATAAATTCGGTCTCGAATTTGTAGTGGGGGCATGGGAAGACACGTTATGCGCAAGATCAATTCTAGGGGTATTTTCATCTTTTCATCGGGTGTTACAATTTTGTCACACCCCTCCTTGGGGTCGTGACTAGTGCCCGATAAGGTCACGTGAACACATGCTAAGCCAATTTCATTTATAATCGAAGCCTAGAATTCTACCGAAATTTTGGCAGAATTTCCTCTATTTTACTGACTAACTGCACCTGCAGCAGCTCCCAGAACACACAGAAAATACATACATATATATATTCACACAATAATGCGGGCCGACAAGGTCTCCGTTGCGGTCCTGCCGCCTAATAAAGTATCCAACATAACATAACGCGGTCCCGCCGCCTGATAAGTGTCAAAACATACAA
>JAOTQR010078426.1:0-43449 GCA_025774065.1 Solanum ossicruentum
TAATTAGTTGGGCCTAACTTGCTAAGAATATTGTAATGGTCTTGGGCTCTCCTTATATCCTTCTTGGGCTGATCATAAAGTCCATTTAGGATGCTAAAAGATGGGTCCAAGTTGCACCCTTAACATGGACTTTATTCGTAATCGGACTTAGACAAATTTGATGTCGCATCTCATCTCCGTTTAACTAACAAATTTAAGCTAAGCAAGTAGGTGACTCACCTACTAGCTTCTAAGTCCTACAAGCACCTCAATTCTCTTACTTCAATTTAAGGTCGTAATCTCCTCAATTCGACACAAAACACATATACACTCGACCCTCTTAAGCGTTAGACTCCCATATAGCCCATTAACGCGAGATTCAAGCACTTTTAAAATTTAGCGTCAATTTGACCAAACCATATCATGTTTCATTTGCGTTGT
Organism: Solanum ossicruentum; assembly: GCA_025774065.1. Taxonomy (NCBI): domain Eukaryota; kingdom Viridiplantae; phylum Streptophyta; class Magnoliopsida; order Solanales; family Solanaceae; genus Solanum; species Solanum ossicruentum. Next base: position 421 of record JAOTQR010078426.1, read on the forward strand.
GCCAATATTGTAAGGTGTGGGGTGTTACACTCAGGCTCCCCGAAAGACACTCTCGACTTGACGATTCTTCCAATGGGCCTAGACAAACTCTACACCCTCACAAATCAACCCTTATTCATATCCACCCAACTTCTCCACCGGACCTCCTTATAAGTCAACTCATCCTCCACAATGTCCATAATCTCAAGAGTCCTACAACACTTGATTCACCAACACACCTTCTCAATCCTAGAAACATGAAGAATCGGACGAACCATAACCTTATCCAAAGACATTTCCCATTTGTATGCAACCTCACCAGTAGTCCTCCACACTCTATGAAGAAGTACAAATGATTACTCAACTCCCTCCTTATCAAGACAAATCACACCTTTTCTGGGTGACACCTTTAAATAGACCCAATCACCAACTTTTAATTCAAGATACCTCCTCTACACTTCTTCATAGGACTTTTGACGACTTTGCGCTATTTCGACCTTTCTCTAATTAACCTTACCTTCTCTATAGCCTCCATAACAAGATCCAGACACAACAAAGCCATCTCTCCCACTTTAAACCACCCAACCAGTGATCTACAACATCTACCATAGAGAACCTCAAAAGGAGCCATGCAATTGCTACAATGATAGCTATTGTAGTAAGCAACTCAATTAAAGGAAGAAGATCATCCAACTCCCCTTGAACTCCATAATACAAGCCCTAAGCATATCATCAAGTGTTTGGATAGTTCTTTTAGCTTGACGATCTATGAGAGGGTGAGAGGTCGTACTAAGTTTAACTCTTGTACCAAGACTCCTTTGAAAAGACCTCTAAAAAAATTGAGCACCCCGATCCGATATAATAGACAAGGGCACCCTAAGTAATCTCATCAACTCATGAATGCAGAGTTTATCACTCTTCGGCACCATAAGTACTCTTAACAGGTAGAAAGTGGGCCAATTTTGTCATCCTATCAACCATACCCTAAATAGCATCAAAACCCCTTTCTAGTCTTGGGCAATCCAACTACAGAATCCATGTAAATTTTCCTCCCACTTTCAAGTAGGGATCTCTATATCTTGGGTTTGGCCACTTGGCCGTTGATGTTCGGCTTTGACTTTTCGGCAACTATTACAATCGGGGACATATTTGGTAATGCCTTCCTTCATACATTCCCACCAATATACTTCTCTCAAATCCCTATACATCTAGGTAGAACCGGGGTGGATAGAATAGGAAAGGTATGAGTCTCACCAAGAATCTACTTTCAAGCCATCAACATAAGGCAAACATAACCTACCTCACAATCTAAGGGTATCATCTCCCCCTTGGGAGACAACCTCCACCTTACCATCTTATACCAATGCCTTCAATCCCAACAAAAGCGGGGTCAAGATCTTTCTTAGCTTTCGCCTCCTCAACTACTGAAGATTTAGAACCATTAACAATAACAACAACACCATGATCAACCTTTTCCAGCAAGACCCCCAACCTAGCCAACCGATGGACCTCCCTCGCCACCTCTTTATCACCACCATTAACATGAACAAGATCAGCCCATGGACACCCTACTCAAAGTATCTGCGATAACATTAGCCTAACCGGGACGATAATGCACACTCACATCATAATCCTTTAGAAGTTCTAACAACGTCCTTTGTCTCAAGTTAAGATCCCTTCGAGTGAATACATATTGGAGACTCTAGTGAATGATAACTACATCGATATACACCCCATACAACCAATGACTTCAAATTTCAGAGCAATTACCACGGCGGCCAACTCAAAGTCATAGATAGGATAACCCTTCTCATGCATCTGAAATTGGCTAAAAGCATAGGCTATCACCTTACCATTTTGCATCAACACACAACCCAAACTAAACCAGGGAACATCATAATAAACAACAAACCCTTGTAGCCCATCTTCTAAAGGTAAGATAGGAGTGGAGATAAGGTTATTCTTTAAGGCTTGGAAATCCTTTTCACACTCATCGGTCACACAAACTTAGCCTTCTTTTGGGTCAACTTTGTCATGAGAGAAGCAATAGAAGGGAACTCATTCACAAACCTCTAATAGTAACCCACTAAGCCCAAGAAGCTTCTAATGTCCAACGGGGTCAATAGTCTAGGCTGATTTCCAATCAGATATGTCTCCTTAGGATCAACCTTAATAATATCCTCCGATACCACTTACAAAGTGAGTAACCTCCTTTAACAGTAATTCACACTTTTCATACTTAGCATACAACTCCTCTCACCATAAGATTTGCAACACTACCCCCAAATGGTTCACAAGCTCTAAATAAATCAATACTTCATCACTAGAGGACACCACAAACATAACAAGGTAAGGACTAAAAACCCCATTCATGACACCCATAGGCATAACAGGGACATAAGTCAAACCAAAAAGGCACTACCACAAATTCACAGTATCGGGACGGATTTTACTAACTCATTAATCACTGGAATCACCTCAATAGAAACATCTTAGATTCAACACCCCTAACTCTTACAAGATCAGAAATGCAACCTTCGAGATCAATTGTACCTTAAGACAAGAAATGGACTTACCCCTTTACATCCACCTTACTATCCCCCGCTCGAGGACGGGTGTACTAGGGAATTGGAATCTAACTCTGCGGGTCCTACAATAAAAAGAGACACCACATCTACACAACTAATCCATCCCAAGTATGACATCAAAATCCACCATGTCAAAGCCAACAAGTGACAAGGCAAGACTTAATGCAATATGAACATGGGACAATACCTATGAACTCTCAAACAACAAAGTACTCAACAAAAAGGGATAGATTCCAATCATTCACACAACTACTTGGGGATCACTTGAAGCCCACTAGCAACAAGAAAGATTAACTAAAGAAATGGTGGTACCTGGGCCAATCAATGCAAACACAACAAAGCCAAAGGAAATTTCAACATATCGGTAGCAACATCGGGTTCCTCATCTCCTCCTTGATCCCCAAAATCAACATGGCCATCGTGATCTAAAGGTCGACCACCCTACACCTGCTCCAAGCATATGGACAATCAACAAGCTTGTGAGCCACTTTGCTACATCCAAAACAAGCACTAGAGTTCCTCCAACACTGGCCACCATGGTCCTTACTACACGTAGGGCACTTGGGATTAGTCATCCTTCCATCACCTCCTTTATTCTTATTGCATTTATGAGGGTAATCATTCTTATATGCCCCACTTCACCGTAATCGAAACATGCATTAGTACCCTTCAAACATAGACCTCCATGAACCTCACCACATGTTAAACACATAGCATCACCTCTATCTTTGAGACTTTAGAACTTTCCTTCAATACGGGCCCCTCTTAGCCCGACTACCTCTCCTCTTACCAATCAAAGTCTCGGGAGCACTCACTTGTTGATCAAGGTAGGTTGCCAATTTTGTCCCCCCTTGGCCAATATCCATAGAGCATTATGAATCTCCGCTTTCATCATATCACCGTCCTGAGTAGCATGAGACATACCCTGGAATGTAACGATTAGGGATTAGCAATAAGCCCTAGGGGAGCTAACTCTATCGCACGACATAGATCATGAAGAATTGAAACATTTCCTAGAATGCCTCACAGCCACCTATTCATAGTCGTGGCGCGCTTCATAACCATGAGTAAGACTCTAATCGATGTGATGTGTTGGACTTTGAGGATCTAACAACCTAGTGCTCTGATACCAAGTTTGTCACGACCCAAGTCTAGGGCCTAGACGTGACACGGCACAAGGGGAAACTAAAAGGACCCAAGTAAGCCTCTTAACATATCATTTACACACCCTTGGTCGCAGAAGCTTGAAAACAACAACAAGAGATAGTAAGTAGGGATAATCGGAGTAAACGGACAACTTCGATATCATAATCAACAAGAGTACAAAGATAGTCAAATGTTATAGCATAATACATATCATATCCAACAACACCTATACTACACAGATAAGAGCGAGGGCCGAGACAAGCAATCGACTCACCCTCATAATCAACACATTCATAAAAGGACGATAGTCTTAGAACGTAGAATAAGATCATAAATATGGAGGAATCTTGGGTTCCCACCAACAAGCTTGGGAGAAATCTTACTAACCACGTGGAAGAGGATGCTCAATTAGGGCTCCGATTCCTACATGATGAAATCATGTAGGCATAAAGTATGCATTAGTACGTTAGAATGTACTAAGTATGTAGGATGCAATGCAACAACAGATAGCCAACATAATCAAAATGCATAATTAGGCAATAGAGGAGCATATCACAATATGCATGCATTGAAGATGCTTATAGTAAATCATGCTTATATAGAACATAATACAAGTGTAAGGAGTGATCATTCTTAGTGCAATCCAAGGCCTACCACCTCCTTGGAGAGGCGCATGAGGTACCTTCATGAGGTTGATGAAGTATAACCCTCCTAATAAGGTTGATGAGGTACAAACCCCCCAAAAAGGTTATCAAGGTACAAACCCCTAGATAAGGTTGCACAGGCCTTCCACCACCCGAGCGAGGCGATTGAGGTACAAATCCCTCAACAAGGTTACCCGAGACTACAACCTCCCGAGTGAGGCTTGGTCATCCCCAACACTATAGACATAATATTATATACATACATTTCTATCATCATCATATAGTCATCATATATATACATTCCTCTTATCAACATATAGTCATTCAACTCATAAGATACATATTGGACCTTCAGCTCCTCAATAAATTAGAACTGGTCATTTTATCAAACACTTGATGGGTGTGTAGTGCTATTGTTAAACCATGCAATTCAAGAGTGGAAAAATGCTAGAAAATTCAACGTACAACCATTAATAGATACTTGGTAACACCCTCAAACAATATACATCAAAACCCTTCATCAAATCTCACAATAGATCCTAGTTTCATTACCCAAAACATGCTACAACAATCACAATTTCATAAACCCCAACTAGTGTGCAGTGAAATTCGTAATAAGTAAGACCCATGAGTAATCACTTTAAATCATACAATTTTAGTTAAAAGGAAGCTTAGGCATCATGGGTGAAAGGAACCATGAAAGAAACCCACATACCTTAGCTTTGGAGAATTCCTTAAAGAAGATTTGAAATGGAGACTTGAAGCTTGGATGAATTCCTTAAGATCCGGAGAGCGTTTTGGCACTTGAATTTTGAGAGAAATATTAGTCTAAGTGTTTGAATGAGTATTGGAGGCTGTCTTGAATAATATGAAGGTAAAATAATGCTAAGTATAGGTATTTTCACTCATGGGAACACCTAGGCCCAAGACTAAAAAGTCTTGGATCGAGATTAAAATAACTGGACGATTTTTACACTGAGGCGTGCCCCTAGCGTGTTGCACCTGGGGCGCGAAAACTTCACTATTTTTCACCACTTGGAAAATTGGAATTGTGAATCATTCACTCTGAAATCGGGGTTAGACACATTTCCCACCCAATGTTGCCCCTGAACAAGAATATGAAGTTGGAATTTTGATATCATGCACTAATTTTGAGATAGATAGAAATTACAATTCCAAGCACTTTCGAGGCATATTTTCGGGCACTATTTAGGGTTATTTCAATATCTCCCCCTTGGGAACATTCCTCCCCGAATGTCAAAGACACATATATAAGAAGAGTAATCATGAAGAAATCAGCTCCAACAAGAATGCAACAATGCACTTAAACACCAATTTCGAAATTTCAATACAAGTGTTAAAATCATCATGGACTAATAAACATAGACATAAATGCATCCAATGACAAAGGGGCTAGAACATGAGACTTGGAATCATAAAAAGGACTTGACATATTATCATAAGCTTGAATAGAATAAAAGAGGTATGGATATTGCCTCCCATGCCCGCTCTGGCTCCCCGAAAGACACTCTCAACTTGATGATTCTTCCAATGGGCCTGGATGAACCTCACACCCTCACAAATCAACCCTTACTTACATCCACCCAACTTTTCCACCGGACCTCCTTATAAGTCAACCCATCCTCCATAACGTCCACAATCTCAAGAGTCCTATAACACTTGAATCACCAATGTGCCTCCTCAATCCTAGAAACATAAAGAACCGAATGAACCATATCCTTATCCAAAGACATTTCCCATTCATATGGAACCTCACCAATCGTCCTGCACACTCTATGAAGACCAAAAACCATAACTCCATTACCTCTTTATCAAGGAAAACCACACCTTTTATGAGTGACACCTTCAAATAGACCCAATCCCTAACTGTTAATTCAATATCCCTCCTCCTCACATCGTCATAAGACTTTTGACGACTTTGGGCTATTTTAGACCTTTCTCTAATCAACCTTACCTTCTCCATAGCCTGCGTAACCAGATTCGTACCCAACAAAGCTATTTCTCCAACTACAAGCCACCCAACTGGAGATCCATAACGTTTACCATAGAGAACCTCAAAAGGAGTCATGCAATTGCTAGAATGATACATGTTGTAAGAAACTCAATTCATGGAAGTTGATCATCCCAACTTCCCTTGAAGTCCAAAATACAAGCCCTAAGCATATTCTCAAGTGTTTGGATGGTTCTTTTGTCTTGGCCATTGGTGAGAGAGGTGAGAGGTTGTACTAAGTTTATCTTTGTACCAAGACTCCTTTGAAAAGAACTCCAAAATTGTGAAGTAAATTAAGCACCCCAATCCGATATAATAGACAAGGGCACCCCATGTAATCTCACTAACTCATGAGTGCACAGTTTAGCATACTCTTCAACACCATAAATAGTCTTAATCAGTTGAAAGTGGGCCAACATTGTCATCCAGTCAACCACACCCCAAATAGAATAAAAACCCCTTTCTAGTCTTGGCCAATCAAACCACAGAATCCATGTAAATTTCCTCTGACTTCCAAGTAGGGATATCTGTATCTTGGGTTAGGCCACCTGGCCCTTGATGTTTGGCTTTGACTTGTCGACAACTGTGACACTTCTCATGATGATATGTCAACAAATCCTAGAAACATAAAGAACCAAACGAACGATATCCTTATCCAAAGACACTTCCCATTCATATGAAACCTCACCAATCTTCCTCCACACTCTATGAAGACTCATAAACCATAACTCCATTCCCTCCTTATCAAGACAAACCATACCTTTTATGAGTTGACACCTTCAAATAGATCCAATCACCAACTTTTAATTCAAGATCCATCCTTCTCACATCGTCATAGGACTTCTGATGACTTTGGGTTGTTTTTGACCTTTCTCTAATTAACCTTACCATCTCCATAGCTATATAACTAGATTCGGACCTAACAAAGTAATCTCTCCCACTACAAACTACCCAACCAAAGATCTATAATGTCTACCATAGAGAACCTCAAAAAGAGCCATGCAATTGCTAGAAAGATATCTATTGTTGTAAGCAACTCAATTCATGGAAGTTGATCATCCTAACTTTCCTTGAAGTCCAAAATACAAGCCCTAAGCATATCCTCAAGTGTTTGGATAGTTCTTTCAGCTTAGCCATCTTTGAGAGGGTGAGAGGTCGTACTAAGTGTAACTCTTGTACCAAGAAACATTTAAAAATACCTCCAAAAATGTGAAGTAAATTGAGCTCCCAGATCCGATATAATAGACAAGGGCACCCTATGTAATATCACCAACTCATGAATCCATAGTTTAGCATACTCTTTGGCACCATAAGTAGTCTTAACCGGTAGAAAGTGGGCCAATTTTGTCTTCCTATCAAGCACACCCCAAATAGATTCAAAACCCCTTCCTAGTCTTGGCGAATCCAACCACAGAATCCATGTAAATTTCCTCCCAATTCCAAGTAGAGATCTCTATATCTTGGGTTAGGCCACCCGACCTTTGATGTTGAAGCATTGACTTGTCGGAAACTATTACAACTAGGGACAAATTTGGTGATGCCTTCCTTCATACCTTCCCACCAATATACTTCTTTCAAATCCCTATACATCTAGGAAGAACCAGGGTGGATAGAATAGGAAGAGCTATGAGTCTCACCAAGAATCTTCTTTTAAGCCATCAACATAAGGCACACATAACCTACCTTAGTATCTAAGGGTACCATCGACCCCTTGGGAGAAAACAGCCACCTTACTATCTTATACTAATGCCTTCAATCCCAACAAAGTGGGGTCAAGATCTTGCTTAGCCTTCACCTCCTCAAGCAATGGAGATTTAGAACCATTAACAACAACAACACCACCATTATCAATCTCTTCCATCCTAACCCCCAACCTGGCAAACTGATGAACCCCTAGCCAGCTCTTTATCACCACCATTAACATGAACAATGCTACCCATGGACACCCTACTCAAAGTATCTGCCATAATATTAGCCTTACCCGGACGATGATGCACACCTCACATCATAATCCTTTAGAAGTTCTAACCACCTGCTTTGTCTCAAGTTAAGATCTCTTTGGGTGAGCACATATTGGATATCTAGTGAATGGTAATTACATCAACATGCACCCTACACAACCAATGATGTCAAATTTCAAAGCAATTACCACGGCGGCCAACTCAAAGTTAAAAATAGCATAACCCTTTTCATGCATCTCAAATTGGCTAAAAGCATAGGATATCATCTTACCATTTTGCATCAATACACAACCCAAACTGAACCGGGGAACATCACAATACATAACAAACCCTTCCAACCCATCCAGTAAAGGCAAAGTAGGAGTGGAGATAGGATTATTCTTCAAAGCTTGGGAACCCTTTTCACACTCATCGGTCACAAAAACTTTGCCTTCTTTTGGGTCAACTTAGTAATGGGAGAAGCAATAGAAGGGAACTCATTCACAAACCTCTAATAGCAACCCGCTAAGCCCAAGAAGCTCCTTATGTCCGAAGGGGTCAATAGTCTAGGACGGCTTCCAATCACATACGTCTCCTTAGGATCAACCTTAATACCATCCTCTGACACCACATGACCTAGGAAGGTAACCTCCTTTAACCATAATTCAAGCTTTTCATACTTAGCGTACAACTCCTCTCACCCCAAAATTTGCAACACTACCCCAAAATTGTTCACATGCTCTAAATAAATCAATACTTCATCACTAGTGGTCACTACAAACACAACAAGGTAGGGACTAAAGACCCTATTCATGAGACCTATAGATATAACTGGGGCATTAGTCAAACTAAAAAGGCACTAACCCAAATTCACAGTATCGGGAAGGATTTCACTAACTTATTAATCACCGGAATCACCTCAATAGAAATAACTTTAGGTTCAACACCCCTAACTCTAGTAAGATGATAAATGCAACCCTTAGAGATCAATTGTACCTTAAGAAAAGAAATGGACTTACCCATTCACATCCACCTTACAAGCCCCCAGGGAATTGGAATCTAACTCTACGGGTCCTACAATCAAAAGAGACACCAAATCAACACAACTAATCCATCCCATGTACGACATCAAAATCCACCACGTAAAACCCCACAGGTCACAAGGCAAGACTTAGTGCAATATGAACATGGGACAACACCTATGAACTCTTAAACAACAAAGTACTCAACAAAAAAGGATACACTCCAAATGTTCACACAATAACTTGGGGCATACTTGAAAACCACTAGCAATAAGAAAGAATAATGAAAAAATGGCGGCACCCGGGCCCATTAATGTAAACACAACAAAGCGAAAGGAGATTTCAACATAACAGTAACAACATTGGGTTCCTCATCCATTCCTTGAGCCCCTTGATCACATGACCACCGTAGTCTAAATGTCGACTATCCTTACACCTGCTCTGAGCATATGGATAATCAACTAGCTTGTGACCCACTTCACTACATCTAAAAAAAGAACTAGAGTTCCTCAACGGGCCACCATGGTCCTTCCTACATGTAGGGCACTTTGGATTAGTCATCCCACCATCACCTCCTTTACTTTTATTTTGTTTATGAGGGAAATCATTCTTCTTATGCCCCACTTCACCACAATCAAAACAAGCCTTGCTACCCTTCAAATATGGGCCTCTATGAACCTTACCACATGCTGAACACATAACATCACCTTTATCTTTGAGTCTTTGAAACTTTCCTTCAATATGGGCCCTCATGGCCCCACTACCTCTCCACTACCAATCGAAGACTCGGGAGTAGTCACTTGTTGATTAAGGTGAATTTGCCCATCTTGTTGTTGCTTTGGCCAATACCCATAGAGCATTGTAAATCTTCGCATTCATCATATCAGCGTCCTGAGTAGCTTGAGCCATACCATAAAATGTAACAGTTAGGGATTAGTAATAAGCCCTAGGGAACCTAGCTTTACTGCACGGCATAAATCATGAAGAAGTGAAATATTTCCTAGAACAACTCATAGCCTCCTATTCATAGTTGTGGCGTGCTTCACAACCATGAGCAAGACTCTAACCGACGTGGTGTATTGGACTCCAAGGATCTAACAATCTATTGCTCTGATACCAAGTTTATTATGACCCAAGCCTAGGGCCTAGACGTGACACGGCGCAAGGGGAGCCCAAAGGGACCCCATGCAAGCCTCTTAACATATCATTACACATCCTTGGTTGTGGAAGCAAGAAAACAACAACAAGAAATAGTAAATAGGGATAATCGGGGCTAAGGGATAACTTTCACATCATAATCAACAAGATTCAAGAGAGAGTCAAACCTTGTAGCATAATACATATCATGTCCAACAACATTTCTACAACATAGATAAGAGCGGGGGCCAAGAAAAGCAACTGGCTCACCCTCATAATCAATACATTCATAAAAGAAAGATAGTCTTAGAACGTAGCATAAGATCATAAACATCGTCCCCGGAATAGAGGACTCACCAACAAGCTTGGGAGAAATCGTACTGACCACGTGGAGGAGGATGCTCAAGTGGGGCTCCGGTTCCTACATGGTGACATCTTGTATGCATAAAGTATGCGTGAATATGTTTGAATGTACTAAGTATGTAGGATGCAATGCAACAATAGATAGGCAACATAATCAAAATGCATAATTAGGCAATAGATGAACATATATTAATATGGCATGCATGGAAGATGCCAGTAGTAAATCATACTTATATAGAACATAATCCAGGTGTAAGAAGTGGCCATTCTTAGTGCAATCCAAGGCGTACCATCTCCTTGGAGGGGGGCATAAAGTACAAACCCCTTCATGAGGTTGATGAGGTACAAACCCCCTAACAAGGTTATAAAGTTACAAACCCCTTGACAAGGCTACATAGGCCTGCCACCTCTCGAGCAAGGCAATCGAGGTACAAACCCCTCAATGAAGTTACCCGGGCCTACAACCTCCCGAGTGAGGCTTTGGTCATCCCCAACACTATAGAGATAATATCATATATATACATTCCTCTCATCATCATGTAGTCATAATATACATACATTCTTTTCATCATCACATAGTCATTCAACTCATAATACATGATTGGACCTTCAATTCCTCAATAAATCATAACTGGACATTTTGTCAAACACTTGGCAGGTGTGTACTGCTACTGTAAAGCTATGCAATTCAATAGTGGAAACATGCCAGAAAATTCAATATGAAACCATCAATAGATACTTTGTAACATCCTTAAATAATATACATCAAAATCCTTCATCAAATTTCACAATATATCTTGGTTTCATAGCTTAAAACATGCTAAAATAGTCACAATTTCATAAACCCCAACATAGTGTGCAGTGAAATTCATAATAAGTAAGGCCCATGAGTAAATCACTTTAAATCATGCAATTTTAGGTAAAAGGAAGCTTGGGCATCATGAGTTAAAGGAACCCATAAAAGAAACCCACATACATTAGCTTTGGAGAATTCCTTGAAGAAGATTTGAAATGGAGACTTGAAGCTTGGATGAATTTCTTAAGATCTAGCGAGGGTTTTGGCACTTGAATTTTGAGAGAAATATTAGTCTTAGTGTTTCAATGAGTATTGGGGATTGTCTAGAATGATATGAAGGTAAAATAAGGCTAAGTAAAAGTATTTTCACACATGGGAAAACTTAGGCTCAGGACCCCAAAGTCTTGGATATAGATTAAAATAACTGGATGATTTTTACACTGAGGCACGCCCCTAGCGCGTCGCGCCTAGGGGTCCAAAACCTCACTTTTTTGCAAATTGGAATTGTGAACCGTTCACTCTGAAATCGAGGTTGACCCATTTCCCACTCAATTTTTCCCCTTAAGCAAGAATATGAAGTCAGATTTTCGATATCATGCACATATTTTAAGATATATAGAAATTACAATTCCGGGCACTTTTGAGGTACATTTTCAGTCACTTTTTGGGGTTATTTCAATAGTCATAAACATAATTTGGTCTTAGCACACATCATAAACTTCATGGAAATCAATGCTCATGTATGCATACCAAGAGGAATGAATAGATAACATAGGTACTAAGAATTCATAGTTAAATCTTCACAATATAATGAAATCTTAGTAAATCCAATAAAAAATCATCAATCAAAGCATACTTGAAATAACCTATGCATAGATTCAATAGAGACATGCATAACCAAACCTTCATAATATCAATGTGTTCAACATAATAGTACTTAAATCACTTTAAAAACATCAACTAAGAACAACCCATATCTCAATTTAGTAAAACCAACACTAATTTAAAGTACCCATATTCAAAGTAAGCTTAAATTCATGAATTAAGAAGTAAGAAATCTTTGGGGTCTTCATGGTTGAACGGGACCATGAATCAATCCCACATACCTTAGATAACTAGAAGAATGAAGAAGAAATTGATTTGAGAAGAAGACCATTCCTTGAGCTCCAAGTTGAATCTCCAATGGCACTCTTTAGAGTTGTTCTTAGAAGAGAGAATTTCTATAGTTCTAAATGAATGAATTTGTATAAGAATGATGGAATATACGTCTTTTCAGAAGTTTAGGATAGGTTAGAGAGTCACAAATGACCCTTAGAAATCACTAATATTATGAGAAGGCCATTAATGAAATGACCACTACAAAGTGTCCAGATGGCACATGAAAGAACACCTCATGAACATGACCACGAACCATACAAGGATCCACGAAAAAGGTCTTTAGACACTCAGCCAAATTTCAGATGAAGGACATTTTCATTGATGATTCACAGTCCATTCAAAGGTGCACTGATCATACAATGATCTGTACAAATGACCAAAGTTTCGAGATGGTTTTTATACTTAGAACCATATTTTAGGTCGACGGCTTCACGAAAACCCTCACCAGGGCTCATGGTGAGTAACATGAGACCCCACCAGTGCTCATGGTGTGTTGTGCGGCTCGTGCAAGGGCCCCTTGGTTGCTTCTTGACCCAAATTCTTTGCTTGAAGGTTGGGGATCCAACCAAGGGCCCCATCCACGGACAATGGTGAGGACCACGACTCGTCGGAGGTTCCTTGGAGGGCCACCAAGACTAAAATCCTTTCTTAAGTCATACAAACCATACGCAAGCATCCACCATGGGTCACACACCACAAAAAAGATTGATTTTAAGTATCAATAAAGTCTCACGAGGTATGGGTCCTTTCATCATCCCCCCTTGGAACATTCGTCCTCGAATGAGAAACGAACTAGTTTGAAAGGCTTGACTTGAACATGAAACATTTTAACATTGGAACACAATGCATAACAAATTTCTTAAAAATCATAAAATCAATAAAACTTATGTCAAATATCCTTCAAATTTTTTTCGTGTAGATGTATGCATGTCATGTCATGAACATAAGAGTGAATGAATTAGGACCATTTAGAATAGGAAGAACCTAATACCTTAGACTTTAGTAGATTGAAAAAGACAGGGATATCGTCGTATCATGTCCATCTCTGCCTCCCATATAGAACTCTCTATATGTTTATTCCTCCGAAGAACCTTAACCGAAACCACATCCATGTTGTGAAGCCATATTTCTTCCCTATCAAAAATTTCAAATGGAACGTCTTCATAAGACAAGTTCTATTCAACCTCAACACCTTCTAAAGGCACAATAGAACTAGGATTACCAATCAACTTCCTCAACATTGAAACATGAAAGACCACGACAATAAAACTTATCTCCAATGGCAAATCCAATCTGTAGGCCACCTTGCCAATCTGCTCCACTATCTCATAAGGGCCTAAATATCGGGAACTTAACTTGCCTTTCTTACCAAAATTACACCTTTCATAGGAGAAACCTTTACATGCACCCAGTCACTAGCATGGAATTCAGGATCTTTCTTTGTAGCATTCGAATAAGACTATTGCCGGCTTTGAGCCATCTTTAACCTTTCCCTAATCAACTTCACCTTTTCCATATCTTCCATCACCAAATCCAGGACGATCAATTCCATCTCGCCCAACTCAAACCACTCCATCAGGGATCTATATCATCTTCGATACAAAGCCTCAAATGATGGAATACAAATGCTAACATGAAAACTATTGTTGTAGGAAAACTTAATAAGTGGTAGATGATCCTCCCAATTATCCTTATTACAACACACAATCCCTCGACATTTTTTCCAAAGTTTGTATTGTCCTCTCGGCTTATCCAACCATTTGAGGATGGAAAGAGGTATTTAACTTTAATTTAGTACCAAGCCTTTTTTGAAATGATTTCCAAAAGTAAGAAGTAAATTTGGTGCCACTATCATGACCCAAGCCTAAGGCCTAAACGTGACAAGGCGAATGAGAAGTCCGAAGACAAGACAAACAAGCCTCTGGATTGTAACATGCACACATCCTTCGTTGCAGAAGTAAAATAAACATCAACAAGAGTCAAGTATTAAAAGGGAAGTGAGACTAAAGGAAGTCTTTCACAAACATAGAAACATAAGAAGAGTCAAGCTCATAAGTATATATATATTTAGTAACCAACAACACCTCTACTTTAGGATGGAGCAGGCGCTAAGACACTTCTCGGGCTCACACTTATAGTAATAAGCATCCAACATAATGAACAAGTCTCATCATAGAATGAAATGAAGTAAATATTGTCCTCGGAGTTGAGGACTCACCAAAAGCTTTTGGAGAATCAAACTAGCCATGTGGAGGAAGATGATCAAAAGAAGCTTCAGTCCCTATATGGTAATATCATGTAGGTATAGAGTACGCGTTAGTATGTTTGAATGTACTAAAGTATGCGGGGTGTAATGCCACAAAGACATAAGCCAATATATTCAAAATTCGTAATCATAATCAGCGGATGTATAATTTCAGTATGAGGTTCATGATCAATGCTTGTAATAAATCATGCTAGTAAAACATTTAACTTGCATGATATATAGATCATACACACGTGGGAAAAGAGCTCAACCAACATATACCAAGCAGCTACAACTTGGACTCGAAGGCATGACACCGCCTCGGTTCAGGTGACAACACATGACACCCCCGACGAAGTGTGGTCTACTTGCCAAGGTAAACCAAACATGATAACATGAACTGGATGGATCCACTAATATAGCAAGGGTAATATTCATTATCCTATGGTGCCACATAGTTTAGAGACAAAAGACATTACATAAGGACCCCTTGAGTTGAGCCCTCATCGTAAGCCTAAATGGTGTGAAGTCAAATCCTACGGAATACTTCAAAATAATCATACTTTAATAGTATCATGAGTGACTTGTAAGAGACATGATAACTTGACATGAGTAGCTCATAAACATGCTTGACCTCTACCAGTGAGCCTAACTTGAACCATAGAGTAGATAATAATCATACATGATCCCTTGCTTTAACATGAATGGCTTACAAGAGGTAAGAATCTTGAAATAGGGCTTAACATGATACTTGTATAATCATAGATACTTTTCATGAATTGAATACATGCTTGAAAGCCCTTAATAATCATGAAGTCACTTGATTTGTTAATCATGTATTAGTTCATCAACAACTTGAGAATTCTTGTCATGTAATTTTATTAATCACATGGTGGGTTAATGATACTTGTTCAGAATAATGCAATTCAAGAGTGAAATAAGATGAGTGAACTCAATGAAATTCAACCAACAATATAGTAGTAAAACTCTCATTTAGGATATCTTTAAATCCATCACAAAATCACATAATAATTCATAGTTTCATAGTCAAATCATGCACAGTCTCAATAGATGAAACCAATTCGTGGAATAAGCTTGAAATAGATATTCATGAATAATCATAACTTGATAAAACTCCAAAATAAGTTATGTTCAAAATTCATAATAAGAGATACCTATAGGTAATATAACTTGAAATCATGCAATTTCCATAAAAAGAGAAGGTTGGGCTCCATGGCTGAAAGGACCTATGGATGAAGACCCACATACTTTAAACCTTGAATCCCTTGAGATGAATTGAAGAAGACTTGAAGTTTAAGATTGGTTTTAGAGTTCCAAAATTGAACTTGAAATCCTTGAATTTGAATGAGAGATTTGACAAAGTCTTGGAGGGATTTTAGAGAGGGTTTATGAGCTATAGAGTTGAAAAATGGCTAAGTATAGGAGATTTCACGTTTAAATGGGCATGGGGCTATTACCCCAATGCCCTTGATGAAATAAGAAACAGGGGAAAATTTTACACTGGTCCGCATCCAATCGGCGATGCGGATCAAACGTGGAGGATCAAGGCGCGGACCAAACGCGAAAAATCAAGTTACACTAGTTTGCACCCTAGGTGCATCATTGCCTGGGCACGGACAAACATAGGAAATAATTAGTGAAAATTAGTTTTTCTATGAGACTTCTAAAATTTGGGTTATATATATTTTCCACTCAATTTTTCCCCGTAATCGAGAATATGAAGTCGTATTTTTAGAATCATGCACGAATTTTGAGATATTTAGAAATTATGATTATGGGACATTCCAAAGCACATAAGGGGTGTTTCAATATCTCCCCCTTGGGAACATTCGCCCACGAATATCAAAGAAACATAAGTAAGAGAAATAATTATGAAGATTTCAGCCGGACATGAATGCAACAAATGTATTGAAACATCATTTTCAAAAAGTCTCAACATGAATGTCAAAAACCACCATAAACATGTTACCACAAAAATGAATGCATGAAACATGACATGAGGGATGAAACTTAAGACTTGAAATCATAGATGGGACTTAAGTTATTACCTTCAGCTAGAGTAGAGTGGAAGAGATATGGGTATCGCTTTTTTAGGTTCGCCTCGGCTTCCCATGTGGCACTTTCAACTTGTTGATTCCTCCGAAGAACCTTGACGGATGCTACCTCTTTGTTTCTCAACCTCTTCACTTATCTATCCAATATCTCCACCAAGACCTCCTCATAGGTCAAATTATCTTCCACAACACCAACAACCTATAAGTGTACTATAGCTCTTGGGTCACCCACTCGCTTCCTCAACATAGACACATGGAAGACCGAATGAACCATATTCTCCATAGGCAACTCCAATTCATAAGAAACCTTACTATCCCTCCTCAAAATTCCATAAGGTCCCAGCAACTATGGGCTCAATTTCCCTTTCTTGCCTAACCGGACCATTCCCTTCATGGATGAGACTTCAATAAACCCAATCATCAACATTAAACTCAAGATCTCTTCCCCTCACATCAGAGTAGGACCTTTGTCTACTTTGGGCCATCTTCAACCTATCCCTTATCAACTTCACCTTTTCCAAAGCTTCCATAATAAAATCCGGACCTAACAAAGCTATCTCCCCAACATCAAACCACCCAACTGCGGATCTATAACGCCTACCATGTAAAGCTTCAAAAGAAGTCATACCAATGGTAGAGTGGTAGCGATTGTTGTAAGCAAATTCAATAAGTGAAAGATGTTCATCCAAACTACCCTTGAACTCCAAAACACAATCTCTAATCATATATTCAAGAGTTTGGATAGTCCTTTCTGCTTGGCCATCCGTTTGAGGATGAAAAGCCATATTGAGCTTGACCTTAGTACTAAGACCCTTTTGGAAGGATCTCAAAAAATGAGAAGTGAATTGAGCACCATGATCCGAAATGATTGATAAGGGTACCCATTCAATATAACCAACTCATGAATACACAACTTGGCATAATCTTTGGCACCTTAGGTGGTTTTGACCTTAGAAAGTGATCCGACTTTGTCATCCTATCAACAACAACCCAAATAGAATCAAAGTGTTACCTAGTCTTAGGCAACCCAACCACAAAATCCATGTTGACTTTTTCCCACTTCCAAGTAGGAATTTCTATGTCTTGGGCTAGGCCACCCAACCTTTGATGTTCGGCTTTCACTTGTTGGCAATTGTAATAATCGGCTACGAACTAGGCAATCTCTTACTTCATACTACACCATCAATACACCTCACTCAAGTCTCTATACATCTTTGTGGAACTGGGGTGAATAGAATAAGATGAATTACGGGCCTCCTTCAAAATCAACTCTCTCAAGTCATCAACGTTAAGCACACATACCTTGGTACCTAAGGGCACTATCTCCCCCTTTGGAGAAATCTCCACTTTACCATCCTTCACCAAAGACTTCAACTCTAGCAAGGCAGGGTCAAGGTCTTACTTTGACTTGACTTCCTCAATCAAAGAAGATTTTGAACCATCACAACCGCAACTCCACCATTTTCAACTTAATTCAATCTAACCCCCAACATAACCTACCGGTGAACTTCTCCACCCATCTCTTTGTTACCAACATCAATATGAGCTAGGCTACCTATGGACACTCTACTTAGAGCATCAGCCACAATGTTAGCTTTGCCAGGATGATATTGTACACTCATGTCATAATCTTTAAGGAGTTCTAACCACCTTATATGTCTCAAGATAAGAACTTTTTATGTAAACAAATGTTGGAGACTCTTTTGGTCAGTAAACGCATCAACGCGAACCCTATACAAATAGTGATGGAAAATGTTCAAAGCAAACACATCGACCGCCAATTCAAGATCATGTGTGGGATAATTTCGCTCATGCACCTTAAGTTGCCTAAAGGCCTATGCTATCCCCTTGCCATTTTGCATCAAAACACACCCCAAACAATTCTTAAGGCATCACAATAAACCACAAACCCTTCTAACCCTTTCGATAGAGCAAAGATAGGAGAGAAGATAAGCTTGTCTTTTATATTTTGAAAACTCTTTTAACATTAATCAGTCCAAAAAATTTTGCCTTCTTCTGGATCAACTTTGTCATAGGGGAAGCTATAGAAGAGAAACCATTCAGAAACCTTCGGTAGTAACCCGCCAAACCCAAGAAATTCCTAATATCCATCGAATTCAAGGGCCTAGGCCAATTCCTTATCACCTCCATCTTCTTAGGGTCTACTTTAATGCCATTACCTGATACCACATGCCCTAGGAATACAACCTCTTTCAACCAAAATTCACACTTTTCATATTTAGCAAACAACCTCTCATTTCTCAAAATTTGAAACACCACCCACAAATGATTCGCATGATCTTCTTCACTCCAGGAATAAATCAATATATCATCAATAAAGACCACCACAAACATATCAAGGTAGGGTTTAAAGACCCTATTCCTGAGATCCATAAATATAGCCAGTGCATTAGCCAACCTAAAAGACATAACCACGAATTCAAAATGCTCATACCTAGTCCAAAAAGCCATCTTGGGAAAATTACACTCCCTCACTCTCACTTGGTGGTATCCGGAGCAAAGATCAATCTTAGAAAAGTGACTTGCCCCTTGTAATTGATCAAAAAGGTCATCTGTCTTTGGTAGAGGATACATTACATGTTCTTCATTGTAACCCTATTAAGTTGTCGGTAATCAATGCACATTCTAAGGGAACCATACTATTTCTATACGAAAAACACTTGTGCACCACAAGGTGACTTACTAAGCCTTATGAAACCCTTCTCCAACAAGTCCCTCAATTGATCCTTCAAGTCCTTCAACTCCGCTGGGGCCATATGGTAAGGGGAAATAGAAATGGGTTGTGTATCAGCAGGAGGTCTATACCAAAGTATATTTCTCTTTCAGGAGGAAAACTGGGAATGTCATCAGGAAAGATATCAAGAAACTTATTAACCACCGGAACTGACTCAATAGGAAGGACCTTAGACTCAACATTCCTAACCCATATAAGGTGAAAAATGCAACCCTTAGAAATCAACTTTGGGGCTTTAAGACAACAAATGAATCTAGCCTTGACCACCACATTACAACTTTCCCGCTCAAGAATGAGTTTATTAGGTTATTGAAATCTAACTTTACGGGTCCTACAATCAATGGAAGCATGTAACCAATCTATCCCAAGAATAATATCAAAATCCACCATATCAAGTTTAACAAAATCATAAGGCAAGAATTTATGCAATATGGACATGAGACAATCTCTATAGACTCTTTTAGCAATAATAGACTCACCAATAGGGGTAGACACTTCATGAGGTTCCAAAAACAACTAGGGACACACATGAAGCTTATTGGCAACAACTGGAGTAATGAAAGAAAGAGTGGCACCTGAATCTATCAACGCATACACATCATAATAAAAGAACCTTTTTTATACCGTTAACAACATCGGGCACCTCATGTACTCCTTGCCTTCCTTGGAGAGCATATAACCTATTTTGCCTTGAAGCACCCCCTTGTTGGCCTTGCGTTGCCCTTTTACCCGCATTAGTACCTTAGCCTTGAGGAAGACCATCTCTACCCTTGTCTTGAGCATGATGACAACCAATAACCTTGTGACCCATCTCGCCACAACCAAAGCAAGCATTAGAATTTTCTTACCACGGACCACCATGGTTTCTCCCACACTTTTGGCGTTTAGGATGGGTTATCCCACCATTTCCACCTTGGAAGCTTGGGTTAGACACCTCATCATTAGAAAATCTCTTGTTAGGAGCATTGGAGGACCCCTGGCCTTGGAACTTGTGACCTTGTGGAAACTGGCCACCCTTAGTGTAACACCTCACACCTTACAATACTAGTACAATTCAAATGAAGCATGACATGGTTTGGTCAAGTTAGCACCAATTTTTAAAAGTGCTTGAATCTCGTGTTAATGGGCTAGACGTGCGTCCAACGCTTGAGAGGGTCGAGTGTATACATATTTTGTGTTGAATTGAGAAGATTACGGCCTTAAATGAAGTTAGAGAATTGAGGTGCTTGTATGACTTAATAAGCTAGCAGGTGAGTCACGTACTTGCTTAGCTTAAATTTGCTAGCTAAACGGAGACGAGGCTCGACGTCGAATTTGTCCAAGTTCGATTATTAATAAAGTCCATCTTAAGGGTGTAACTTTGGACGATGTTTTAGCATCATAAATGGACTATATTATTAGCCCAAGGAGGATATTAAAAGGGCCCTAAGACATCACAAGTTCTTGGATACCTTGGGCCCAACCCAAGTGAAGAAGAAAGATGAAAAATAGGCGCCAAGCCCACCAACTTGGAGACCCATTTAGGCCCAAGTTTGAGGGCCAAGCTGGTGGATAAGCATCTTGATAATATGTGGTATAAGATGGTCAAAAGGTCAAGAGAATGTCAGCATAAGAGCTCTTTATAAAGGGCTCCAAAGCAGCTCCACAAGTCATTGTTCACTTGAACTCACAAAAAAAAAAACAGATTTGTCTCTAAAGTTCTCTCAACTTTTCTTCACTTTGTGAAGCAGTTAAAAGGAACTTCTAGGGTTCTTGTAGAAGCCCTATATCTTGAAGTAAATAGTTAGTAAGTTTATACATGTGTTTAGTATGGTTTTTTATGAAAAACAAGAAGTATATGCTAGTATGTTGGTGCTGGAAAATCTGGACAGATTCTGTTTTGAAAGTTGCTGCACATTTTCCTTTTATTTTAGTGTCTTCTCTAGGGTTTGTGGGCTGTATTATGAGGATAAATTGATGTTATTAGTATGATTTGAGTTGTACTTATCACCCTAAGGTTGCTGCCCTGATTTAGGTTTTACTTACCAAGTGCATTTTATTGTGTTATCTTACGTGGAATGTCGATTGGAACTTATGGGCTGTTGGATGGAAGGTTATTAGCTCACGTCCTTCATAACTTGTTGGGTGCTATTATAAGATAGTTTTAGGATTGTTTATCTGTATAAATATTACTGGAATAGTTTGGTTAAAGTTGGAATAGGTTTGAAATTGTCGACGTCGAAATGTAGCAAAGGAAGGTAATGTTATTTTGTCCATTTTTAGGTGGTTTAAAATGGTTATGTGTTGTGCATTGTGAGCTGTTGTAAGACTGTCAAGAGTCTTAAACAAGATGTATATGACATGTACATGAGAATGGTTGTTCGAAAATACGGTTAAGGGTGAAAAGGTTGAAGAAAGGCCTTGACGTCGCTAATTAAATGGTTGCTGCCCGTCTGTTGTTTTGTTATGAAATTGGGCTGTCAAGATGTTTCTATTGGCTGCTAAAGCTTGTTTTATCCCTTACTATGTTGTAGATAAGTATTTGAAGGAAGGGAAGGTTATTTTGAGGTAGTAACAAGGTCAGACAATGAGGTATGTAAGGCTACTTGACTTTGTATCACTTGGCATGAAACATAGATCTCTCCTTGGTACATAAAGGCACTTGCCAACTCCGACACAACTATTAACCGTGTCTCCATTCTTTGGCATGTTCACATACTTCCATACATAGTTACTTTCAAATCTGCATACATGCTTGTATACCAAGTTACATGAGTTCTTATTACTAGATAAAGTTCACGAGTCATTTCATTTCATACACATTTCATTATTTGTGTAACGTACTCTTTTTCATTCTCATATTGTCTTATATGATTACCTACATGTCATATGCTACATATATAGTCCTATAGTTCCAATATTGTGACAACCAAAAAAATCATCTCAAAGGTAATTGAAAGATACAGTAGTTTTTGATAGGTGGTAGCCCGAGGGGTGGAAGTAACACCTAGCCAGGGATGATCCTATCACGAGGGGTAGCCCGAGGGGTTAAGGAAGAACCTAGGCAGGGACGAACCCGGTATAGTTTACCAATGATCAGTTAGTCATTTCTTTTACAGTTGTGCACAAATTTTACAGTAAAGTTAAAGTAAAATAAAGAACATAAAGTACATGATCCCACAACATAACTAAAGGTGGTCTCTTATGTTACACCAGTGTACTATTTCATTTGAGTTGTTACTTGATATATAGTATATCCTACCTTACATACTCAGTACATTATCTCGTACTGACATCCCTTATAGGGGACCTGCATTTCATGCTGCAGGTACAGGTGCTAGTAGATCTCCCCAATAGGAATACAGGACATTCAGCTGTGGTTACCATGCTCCAGGTTGCTTCGGGGCTTTATGTATGTCTAGAGCTTATATATTTATATTGTACAACTAGTTGAGGCGGGGCCTGTCCCAACCCTTGTCAGATACTCTCTTATCTAGAGGCTTTCAGACTATGTAAAGAAAAGTGTGGTCATGTCTTATACTTTAAATACCGTGGCCCTAACGGCCTAGTCATATGCATTTCTTTTTGGCTTGTTATCACTGTTTATCTTCGTAAAGGCATGTCAAACGTGGACACCCCTTATAATATGTATAGAAAGAGCATGGATACAGGTTGGTTCTCCCGAGCCTTATCGGCAATGGGTGCCAGTCCGCCCTAATGGGACTTTGGGGCGTGACACTTAGAACCTTTGAAACCATCATCGGATTGAGCCCTCTTGGACTTCCTAACTCTCCTCTTTCTAAGATTTTCCCCCTCACTAGAAAAGTGACCTGCCCCTTGCCCCTTGTAGAGGTGTTGTTGGATACATGACAAATCCATATAACTCACTAGCATGGCGGTACGACACCTTTCATTTACCAAGTCGGACACACCCACCACAAACTTGTTCATTCTAGCTCTAGGTTGGCAACCAAATGTGGAGCATACTTGGAAAGCTTGTTGAACTTGAGGGCATACTCCCTCACACTCATGGAACCTTGCTTGAGGTTCATAAAGTCCATCATCTTAGCCTCTCTTAACTTAATCGGGAAGAACCAGTTGAGGAAGGCGGTTTTGAACTCCTCCCAAGGAACAACATCATCATATCTCCTCTCTAATTTCCATTGAGTAAACCAAATTTGGGACACTACTTGAGCTGGTAGGCCGCTAATTTCGCTTTCTCCTCCGAATCGGCCCCCACTATAGATAGTATCTTATACACCTCATCAATGAACTCTTGAGGATCTTCCTCCGCCTTGGACCCATAAATCTCCGAAGGGTTCATTCGTGTGAAATCCCACACCCTTGAGGCCAGAGTAGGAGCATAAGGAGCTTGGGCCCCTTGGTTCATTTGGTTGGTCATTGCACATGCCAAAATTGTTTTGCCATCCCAAAACTCGTCATGGGCTACCCCTCCATCTTGAGGAGCATGAGGAACAGGATGAGATGGTTGTTCCTGGAGTGTGCGGGCTCTCCTTAGTCTTCATCTTGGTAACATTATAATTTAGAAGAACAAAGAGCATTTGTTAGGGGAAAAGCCTTATCTTTACATCTAAATCACGAATAGATCATGAAGAAATGGAACATTTCCTAAAACGTCTCATAGCCTCCTATTCATAATTGTGACATGCTTCACAACCATGAATAAGACTCTAATCAATGCAGCGTTTGAATTTTCGAGGACCATTAATAACCTAGTGCTCTGGTACCAAGCTTGCCATGACCCAAGCCTCTGGCCTAGAGGTGACACGGCGAATGAGAAGTCCGAAGACAACCCAAACAAGCCTCTTGATTAACATACACACATCCTTGGTTGTGGAAGTAAAATAAACATCAACAAGGTCAAGTATGAAAGGGAAGCGGGACTAATGGAAGTCTTTCACAAACATAGAAACATAAGAAGAGTCAAGCTCATAAGCATATACATATTTAGTATCTAACAACACCTCTACTTTATAATGGAGCAGGGGCCAAGACACTTCTCGGGCTCATCCTCATAGTAATAAGCATCCAACATAAGAAACAAGTCTCATCATAGCATGAAATAAAGTAGATATTATCTTCGGAGTTGAGGACTCACCAAAAGCTTTCTTCGAGAATCGAACTAGTCAAGTGGAGGAGGATGGTCAAAAGGAGCTCCGGTCCCTACATGGCAATATCATGTAGGCATAGAGTATGCATTAGTATGTTTGAACATACTAAGTATGTAGGCTGCAATGCAATAAAGACACAAGCCAATATATTCAAAATGCATAATCATAATCAATAGATATATAATCTCAATATGAGGTGCATGATCAATGCTTGTAATAAAATATGCTTGTAAAATATTTAACTTGAAAATATATAGATCATCAATATATGGAAAGAGACCTCAACCGACATAGACCAATATGCTACAACTTGGACTCCAAGGCATGACACCCCCTCGGTTTAGGTAACCAGGCATGACACATATCGACGAAGTGTGGTCTACTTGCCAAGGTTAACCAAACATGATAACATAAACTAGATGGATCTACTAGTATAGCAAGGGTAATATTCATAGTCCTATGGTGGCACATAGTTTAAAGACTAAAGACTTTATATAAGGACCCCTTGAGTCGAGCCCTCATCTTAAGCCTTAACCGGTACGAAGTCAAATCCCATGGAATACTTGGAAATAGTAATGCTTTAATAATATCATGAGTGACTTGTAGGAGACATGATAACTTTACATGAGTAGCTCATAAACATGCTTGACCTCTACTAGTGAGCCTAACTTGAACATGAGAGTATATAATAATCATGCTTTAACATGAATGGCTCACAAGAGGTAAAAATCATGAAATAGGGCTTAACTTGATGCTTGTAAAATCATAGATATTTCATGAATTCAATACATGCTTGAAAGCCCTTAATCATCATGAAGTCACTTGACTTGTAAATCATGTAATAGTTCATCAACAACTTGAGAATTTTTGTCATGTAATTTTATCAAACACATGGTGGGTTCATGATACTTGTTAAAAATCGTGCAATCCAAGAGTGAAATAAGATGAGTAAATCAATGCAATTCAATCCACAAATATAGTAGTAAAACCATCATTCAGGGTATCTTGAAATCCATCACAAAAGCTCATAATAATTCATAGTTTCATAGCTCAAATCATGCATAGACCCAATAGACAAAACTAATTCATGGAATAAGCCTTAAATAGATATTCATGCATAATCATTCAACACTTGATAAAACCCCAACATAATTTATGTTCAAAATTCCTAATAAGAGATATCCATAGGTAATACAACTTGAAATCATGCAATTTCCATAAAAAGAGAAGGTTGAGCTCCATAGGTGAAAGGACCCATGGATAAAGACCCACATACCTTAAACCTTAAATCCCTTAAGATGAACTTAAAGGAGACTTGAAACTTGAGATGGGTTCTAGAGTTCTAAAATTAAGCTTGAAATCCTTGAATTTGAATGAGAGATTTGATAAAGTCTTGGAGGTGTTTTAGTGAGGGTTTTGTGAGCTATCGAGTTGAAAAATGGCTAAGTATGAGAGATTTCACGTTTAAATGGGCATGAGGCTATTACCGCAATGCCCTTAGATGAAATAAGAAATTGGGAAAAAATTTATACTGGTACGCATCTAGTCTGCGGCGCAGACCAAACGTGGAGGACCAAGTTACACTAGTCTGCGCCCCAGGCGCGGCACAGCCTGGCTGCTGACAAACACTGCAAAATAAAACATTAGTGAAAATTATTTTTTGCTACAAGTATTCTAAAATCCAAATTATACACATTTTCCACTCAATTTTGCCCCCTGATCGAGAATTTGAAGGCGGATTTTTGAAATGACGCATGAATTTTGAGATAAATAGAAATTACGATTATGGGGCATTCTTAAACACATGAGGGGTGTTTCATCCATGATTTGATATGATTAACATAGGTACTCCATGCAACCAACCAACTCTCAGATGTATAACCTTGCATGACCTTCGGCACTAAAGGTAGTCTTGACGGGTAAGAAGTGAGTAATTTAGTCATCCTATCAACGATGATCCAAATAGAATCAAATTGCTTTTGGTTTTTGGCCAAACCAACCACAAAGTCCTTATTTACATTTTTCCCATTTCCAAGTAGAAATCTCAATATCTTGAGACAAACCACCATTCCTTTGATGTTCTACCTCCACTTGTTTATAATTAGGACACTCGGACACAAACTTGGCTATGTCTTTCTTCATATCATGCCACCAATATAATTCCCAAAAATCACGATACATCTTGGTAGATCCCAGATATATAGAATAGTGAGAGTTATGATACTCACTCATGATCACTTCTCTAATGCCATCAAGATAGGGAACACACAACCGATCTTAATATCAAAGTACACCATCTCCCCCTTGGGAGAAAAACTCTACCTTCTTTTCCACAACCAACTTCTTCAACTCAACCAAAGACAATCCATGTCTTGCTTTACCTTGACATTAACAACCATAGAGGACTCAGCCACATTCTGAACATGAATACCACCATATAGAGTCAACCAATCTAACACCCAATCTAGACAATCGATGAGCATCCTTTATATATTCTTTCCTTCCTTCATCAGATGGGCCACACTACCTATGGATAGCCTACTAACAGCATCAGCTACAACATTCACCTTGTTAGGATGATATTGAACACTCATGTTGTAATCTTTAAGAAGTTCCAACCATCTTCTTTGCCTTAAGTTGAGATCCCTTTGGGTGAAAACATATTGCAAGTTCTTGTAATCGGTGAACACATCAACATGAACCCCATATAAATAATGTGTCCAAATTTTCAAAGCCAATACCACAACTGCTAACTCAACATCATGAGTCGGATAATTTTGTTCATGCATCTTCAATTGCCTTGATGCTTAAGCTATCACCTTATCATGTTGCATGAGCACAACTCAACCCAATCCAAGAAGATCAGAATACACCACAAACCCATCCAAGATATATGGTAAAGTCAAAAGAGGAGCTAATGTAAGTCGATCTTTCAAAGTCTGAAAAATCTTCTCACACTCATACAACTATATAAATTTTGTCTTCTTTGGAGTTAGCTTAGTCAATAGAGATGCAATGGATGAGAAAACTTCAATAAACCTCCTATAATAACCAGTTAAACAAAGAAAACTTAGAATATCTGAAGGGGTCAATGGTCTAGGCTAATTCTTCACAACCTCAGTATTCTTTGGGTCAACCTTAAAGCCATCACCAGATACCACATAACCAAGAAAAACTACTTCACTTGACTAAAACTCACATTTATTGAACTTGGCATACAATTTTTTCTCTGTCAAAGTCAGAAGAACCAACCTCAAATGATCAATATGCTCCCGCTCACTTCGGAAATAAAATCAGAATGTCATTGATGAAGACAACCGCAAAACTATCAAGAAATGGCTTGAACACCTAAATTATAAGATCCATAAACACAAATGGATTATTTGTCAAACCAAATGAAATCACCACAAATTCAAAATGTCGTTATCTGGTTTGGAAAGCCATTTTGGGAATATCACATTCTCGGACACTCAACTGATGATGACAGGAACAAAAGCCAATCTTTGAAGAATGGATAGCTCCTTGAAGTTGATCAAACATGTCATCGATCCTTGATAAAGGATATTTATTCTTGATGGACATTTTATTCAATTGCCTATTGTCAATGCACATCCTAAGTAACCCATCTTTCTTTCTTGCGAATAACACAGGAGCACCATATGGTGATATACTTGGCCTAATTAAAGCCTTTCTTCGATATATCTTTTAAATCCTTTAATTCTGTTGAGGCCATATGATAAGGAGAAATAGAAATAGGCTAAGTATCCAGAAGGAGATCTATGCTAAAGTTTACTTTCCTTTTGAAGGAAGACTGAGAAAATCCTCAGTAAAAATACTTGAAAACACATTAACCACCGAAACCGACTCAAGAGGAGGTGACTCAGGCTCCACAACTCTAACCCTTACAATGTGATATATGTATGCTTTAGAAATCATTTTTTGGGCGTTGAGATAAGAGATAATCCATCTCTAAAAAGCAGAGTCACTACTCTACCGCTCAAGAATAGGCTCATTCAAAAACTGAAATTGACCTTGTGAGTTCTATAGTCAATGGAGGCATAAGAAGCACATAACCAAACCATCCCAAGAATAATTTAAAAGTCAAACATCTCAAGTTCCATAAGATAAAATAGAAGAACTTTATCCCAGACAGAGACTAAACAGCCTCAATAGACTCTTTGGGCAACAATAGACTCACCGACGGAAGTATAAATTGAAAAGGGTTCCCTTAAAAATTTTTGGACTAATCCAATTAACTTTAATAGCCAAGAAAGGAGTCACAATATAGAAATTGGTACTTGGATCAAGCAAAGCAAAAGCATCAAAATCAAAGACTTTAAACATGACTTTAAACATACCAGTCACTACATCCAAAGTCTCCTCTACTTCTTATTGGGCATGCAAAGAATAAAACCTATTTTTCTTGGGTGCACCACCTTGTTGGTTATTTAGTTGACCTTGATTAACTACAGCCACTTGGTCTTTCCTGGGTGCCTTTGGGCAATCTATGTACTTGTGGCCTATTTTAGCACACCTAAATTAAGCATCGAAATACCACAAGCACCTTCCAAGTGGCTCTTTCCACACCTGTCACATCTTGGATGAATTAGTCCACCTCTAATAAGCACCTTAGAAGAAGGCACTATATTATTGGTAGCCCTAGCATTTGAACCCTGTCCTTGATGGAAGTGGCCATATTCACCACCACTCTTAGAGTTGGAGAACCCACCATCATAATGAGCTCTCTTGGAATTCATCCTTCTCTGCTTGAGCATCTCCCCTTCAATCTGCTCAACATAAGTCATAAGCCTTGAGATATCCCTGTCCCAAATAAGCATAGCTATACGAAATTCTTTCAAACCAAATCAGAGATCCCCAAAATAAACTTGTGCATCATTGCACAGGGTCCAGGTAGTAGCATAGGAGCATACTTTGAGAGCTTTGTGAATTTGAGGGCATATTCTCTCACACTCATAACACCCTACTTGAGGTTGATAAATTTTGTTATCTTAGCCTCACTAAGATCAAGATGAAAGAAACGATCCATAAAGACAAACTTAAACTCTTCTCAACCAACCCCATGATCATTGACCCTATCCATTAAACACCGTACTTGAGCTACATCCTTTAACTGATAGGCAACTAGTTCAGTTTTCTCTTGTGAAGTCACCCCGTAATAGTCAACACTTTAGAGAGTTCATCAATGAAGTTTTGAGCATCGTCATTAGCTTTTGACCCATAAAACTCTGGAAGATTCATCCATGTGAAATCTCCTACTCTAGAAGTCGGAGCAGTGACATGAGGAGTAGAATTGTCTTTCCTAGCCTAGTTTGTCACCACTTGGGAAAGTATGGCAAAGGTAGTCCAGAATTCATCATGGTAACCAGCTCCCCCATAGGCTCTTGAGGGACTTAGTCCTCATTAATTGGGGACTGTCTTGGTAGAGGGGCTCTTCCGGGAGGCATTTTTTGTAAGGCATCAAGGACAATGTCAAAGTTAGGAAGTCTTAAGACATAGTTCATAGCACGACATATGACATGAAGAAGTGAGACAATTCCTAAACCTCCATGATAACCTCCCACTGATAGGTATGGTGCACTTTACACCTATGAATATGACTCTAATCGACACGACATATTGGACTTTGAGGATCATTTATAAACCTAGCGCTCTGATACCAAGCTTTTCATGACCCGAGTCTAGGGCGTAGGAGTGACATGGAAAATGGGAACTCGAGTGTCCCTAAACAAGCCCCACAACATCCACATGAACATCATCAATTTGAAAGCATATAATAAGACAGTAAACACATAGTCTAGGGGATGGGAAAATATGACTCACGGTATGGGGATGTCATTGCGATAGGGATTTGCTTGGATTAGCACATAGCACATAAGAACTAAGATGCGGGTAAGTGTCACAACCCAAGCCTAGGGACTAGATGTGACACGTCGAATAGGGAACCCGAAGGCACCCCAATCAAGCCTCTCAACTTATCATTACACATCATTGGTCGCGAAACCATGTAAAGGAAACATAAAATAAGATTAAGGGGCTAAGGGATAGCTTGCAAAACAACATCATCAAGAGACAAGGAGTCAAAGCTCATATCGTAGATACATAGCTAGTCCAACAAACACCTCTAAATACATAGATAAGAGCGGGGCCCAAGACAAACTAACCAGGCTCACCCTCATAGTCAAAATAGAACATAAAGTAGAGTGTCTCAATACAAAGCAAGAGAATCAAAGACTAAGGTCCCCAAAATGGAGGACTCACCAACCAGCTTGAATAACACCACTAGCCACATGGAGGAGGATGGTCAACTTGGGCTCTGGTTCCTACATGGTGATATCATGTAGGCAAGAGTATGCGCTAGTACATTTGAATGTACTAAGTATGTAAGATGCAATGCAACAAGAGATAGGCATCATAATCAAAATGCAAAACAATAGGCAATAGGCATAATATAACAATATGGCATGCATGATTAATGCATAAGTAAAACATGCTTAAGTAACTCATGCTCATATAGAATATCATATGTGTAGAAGAGACCAAGCTAGCTATTCAATGTATAAACCCCTTGGTGGTTGTGTGGTATATCCTTACATGGTTGATGATAAACACACCTTATCAATATGATGACGAAGTACAAACCCCTCACATGGTTGATGAGTACAAACCCCTAAAATGGTTACCCAGGCTCTTGTCCCCCAGGATCGAGTATGGTCTAATGCAACATATTATATAGAATATATCATATATCATATATATATATATATATATATATATAAGTTTTTTTCATCATCATAACATCATTCATATCATAACTCATGTTTTGGACCTTCAATTCCACAAGAAACCCTAGCTAGAAATTTTATCAAACACTTGGGGTGTGTGTAACGAGGGTAAAAGACCATGCAATTTAGAGATGAAATCATGCAAGAAAATCTGTTGTAAAACCATCAATCAACACCTTGCACCACCCCTAAGATATTCACGTCAAAACCTCTCATCAAATCCAATATTAGATCCAAGATTTAGAGCTCAAAACATGTTAAAACAACCATATTTCATGAACTCAAATCACTGTGCAGTGAATTTCTTATTATACAAGACCCACATGTAAAATTAACTTTAAATCAAGCAATATTAGTAATAAGGAGGTTAAGGCACCATGGATAGAAGAACCCAATGGCTAAAACCTACATACCTTAGCTTTGGAGAAGCTCTTGGTGAAGATTGAAAATGGAGGCTTGAAGCTTGAAAGAAATCCTTAGTTCTGGATGAGGGTTTTGAGATTTGAATTTTGGAGTGAAAAATATAGCTAAGTGTTGGAGTGAGTATTGAGAAATGTTTTTGATGATATGAGGGTGAAGTATTACTAAGTATAGGTAAAAATACGTTTAGTAACACTTAGCCCAAGACTTAAAAGTGTTGGACCGAGACAACAAAATTGGGAAATATTAATACTGCTCCGCAATAGAGGCATGTCGCGGAGATGTCGCAGATCGCTCTGGAAATTGAAATTTTGGAAAAAAATCAAATCTTGCTACGGTTGCTCTAAAATTGGAGTTAGACCCTTTTCCCCCTAATGTGTACCCCTGAACAAGAATATGAAGTCAGATTTTCGAAATAACAAATGAATTTTGAGATATATGTAAATTTAAATTTTGGGCATTTCGAGACACATTTTTGGACACTTTTTGGGGATCGTTAAAATATCTCCCCCTTGGGAACATTCCTCCCTGAATATAAAAGAGACGTACAAGACAAGAGTGGTCTCAATAAATCAGCCCCAACAATAATGCAACATAACTTGTAAAACACTATTTTCAAATTCTCAACATAAGTATAAAATCATCATAAGTTTACCAACTTAAACATGAATGCAATCACTTAGGGGACTTAGGATTAGTACCTTAGGCTTGAGTGGAGTGGAAAATATAAGGATACCGCTTTTGCATATCCACTTCGGCCTCCCATATAGCACTTTCGACTTGTCGATTCCTCCAAAGGACCTTAATGGATGTCACCTCTTTGTTCCTCAATTTCCTTACTTGCCTATCAAAGATCTAAGCCGGAACCTCCTCATAAGTCAAGTTATCCTCAACAACACCCACAACATCAAGAAGCATATTGGCATTAGGATCACCAACACATTTCTCAACATAGAGACATGGAACACCGGGTGAACCAAACTCATTTCACTAGGTAAATTCAACTCATAAGCTACCTTGCCAACCCTCCCTATCACCTCATAAGGACCAACATACCTTGGGATCAACTTCCCCTTGTTACCAAAATGGACCACACCTTTCATTGGAGAAACCTTCAAATAGACCCAACACCCACTTGGAATTCTAAGTCTCTTCTCCTTACATCAGCATAGGATATTTGACGACTTTGGGCTTTCCACAACCTTTCCCTAATCATCCTAACTTTCTCAAGAGCATCCATAACCAGATCCGATGCCAATAAAGCTACCTCTCAAACCTCAAACCAACCCACCGGTGATCTATAACGTCTCCCATAAATAGCTTCAAAAGGAGCCATACCGATGATAGAGTGGTAGCTATTGTTGTATGCAAACTCAATCAATGGAAGATGATCATCCCAACTACCTTTAAGATCTAAGACAGAATCCTTAAGAATATATTCAAGTGTTTGAATGGTTCTTCAGCGTAGCCATCTATTTGAAGGTGAATGGCCTACTACAGTGAATTTTGGTACCCAGACCCCTTTGAAAAGACCCCAAAAGTGAAGTGAATTGTGAACCACGATCTGATATGATGGATACAAGAACCCCATGTAACCTCACTAACTCATAGATGTACAACCTTGCAAACTCTTCAGCCCCATATGTAGTCTTAACCGGTAGAAAGTGAGCCGATTTTGTCAACCTATCAACCATAACCCATATGGAATCAAAACCGTTTCTAGTTTTTGGCAACCCAACCACAAAATCCATATTAATCACCTCCCACTTCCAAGTGGGAATCTCTATGTCTTGGGTTAGGCCACTTGGCCCTGGTGTTCAACTTTGACTTGTTGACAACTATGGTAACTGGAAACAAATTTGGCAATGTCCCTCTTCATGCCTCCCCACCAATACACATCCCTCAAGTCTCCATACATTTTGGTGGAACCGGGGTAGATAGAATAAGAAGAATTATGGGCTCCATAAAGAATCTTCTCCCTCAAACCATCAACACAAGGCACACACAACCTACCTTGGTATCTAAGGGCCCCATCTCCCCCTTGGGAGAAAACCTCCACTTTTCCCTCTTTCACCAAGGCTAATTCAGCTCGACCTACAGGGAGAGGGAGGGTGATCGAGGGGACCCAGACTTTCAATTCAAGCAAGAAGGAGTCAAGATCTTATTTTGCTATCACCTCATCAACTAAAGAAGATTTAGAACCATCAACAACAACACCACCATTACCCACATCTTCCAACCTAACGCCTAATCTAGCCAATCTATGCACCTCCCTAGCCATCTCCATATCACCACCATCCACATGAGCTAGGATATCCATAGACACCAAACTCAAAGCATCTGCCACAACATTTGCCTTACCAGGATGGTAATGCACTCTCATGTCATAGTCCTTTAAGGTGTTGTAGCCACCTTCTTTGTCTCAAGTTGAGATCCTTTTGTGTGAAGATATATTAGAGGCTCTTATGATCGGTGAAGATATCAACATGCACCCTATATAAATAATGATGCCAAATCTTTAATGCAAACACCACGGTGGCCAATTCAAGATCCTGGGTGGGGTAGTTCTTTTCTTGCACTTTGAGTTTCCTAGAAGCATAGGCTATGACCTTACCATTTTGCATTAGCACACATCCCAAACCAACTCTAGATGCATCATAATACATAACAAAACCCTCAAGCCCATCCGATAGTGATAATATAAGAGTGTACACAAGTTTATCTTTCTATGTTTGGAAGCTTTTCTCACATTCATCAGTCCACACAAACTTAACCTTCTTTAGAGTCAATTTTGTCATAGGGGAAGTAATAGAGGAGAACCCATTCACAAACCTTCTATAGTAACCAACAAGGCCCAAGAAACTTCTAATATCCCACAGGGTCAATAGCCTAGGCCAATTCCTAATCATATCAGTTATCTTAGGATCCACTTTTATACCATCCCCCGACACCACATGACCTAAGAATGCAATCTCCTTCAACCAAAAGTCACACTTGTCATATTTAGCATACAATTGCTCCTCCTCAATCTTTGCAACACAACCTTCAAATCACCAATATGCTCCTCCCTACAATGTGAATAGATCAAAATATCTTCAATGAAGTCCACAACAAAAGAATCAAGGTAGGGTTTGAAAACCCTATTCATTAGGTCTATGAAGATGTACGGTGCATTAGTAAACCCAAAGAGCATCACCACAAATTCATAATGTCCATATCTAGTCTGGAAGTCCATCTTGGGAGTATCACACTCCCTCACGCTCACTTGATGATACCTCGACCGAAGGTCAATCTTAGAGAAAAAGCTAGCCCCTTGCAATTGGTGAAACAAGTCATCAAATCTTGGAAGAGGATATCTATTCTTTATAGTGACCCTATTTAGTTGCCGGTAGTCAATGCATATATTCTAAGTGGCCCACCTTCTTTTTCACAGACAACACCGGGGCACCCCAAGGGGATCGACTAGGTCTAATAAATCCCTTTTCCAACAAATCTTTCAATTGCTCTTTTAACTCCTTCAACTCCTTTAACTCCCCCGGGGCCATATGGTAAGGGAAATGGAGATAGGTTTAGTATCGGGAAGGAGGTCTATGCCAAAATCTATCTCCCTTTTAGGAGGGACACTAGGAAGGTCATTTGGGAAGACATCAAGAAACTCATTTACAACGGGACTGACTCAATAGAAGGGACTTTTGACTTCACATCTTTAACCCTCAAAAGATGATACAAATACCCCTTGGAAATCAACTTATGGGCTTTAATACAAGAGATGAACCTACCCTTTACCACCACATCATGACTTTCCCTCTAAAGGACCGGTTCATTTGGAAATTGGAACTTGACTCTACGAGTTTTACAATCAATAGAAAATAGTATACATGAAACCAATCCATCCCAAGAATAACATCAAAATCAACCATGTCTAATTCAACAATATCACAAGGTAAGATTTTATGCAAGATGCAAATCAGGCAATTTCTGTACACCCTTCTAGCGACAATAGATGCACTAATAGGAGTAGACACCTCATATGACTCATGCAATAACTCTGACTCAACATGGAACTTTTTAGCAACAAAGGGGGTAACAAAGGAAAGGGTGGCACCTAGATCAATCAGAGCATATACATAAAGATCAAAGATTTTGATCATATAGGTAACAACATTGAGGACCTCACCATCCTTTTGCCTCCCATGTAGAGAATAAAATGGGTTGTGGGTAGGGGCACCATATTGAGGACCACGTCTACCCGATGGAACCGTATCAGCACCCCAAACATTGCAATGGTTTCTTGGACAATCTACCTTTTTGTGACCAAGCTTCCCACATTCATAGCATGCATTAGAACCCTTCGACACAGGGGCCTCAATGGCTTCTTCCACATTTAGGGCACACATCATTATGAGCCACCCCACCAACACCTTGTGGCCTAGGGAAGTCATTGACAAACCCCCTATTAGTAGCATGAGAAGGACCTTGGCCTTGATGAAATTTAGCACCCTTTTTGAATTTACCCTCAAAACGTGCCCTCTTTGCCTCATGTCCCCTTCTCTTCCTCAATTTCTCCTCTTCCTTTTGCTAGGATAGGTCATCAACCGAGACAAGTTCATGTCACTAATTAGCAAGGCAGACCGACATTCTTCACTCACCAAGTCGGAGACCCCCCATCACAAATTTATTCATCTTGACCTAGGATCGACACCTAAGTGAGGAGCATACTTCGAAAGTTGCTTTAATTTGAGGGCATACTCCCTCACACTCATAATACCTTGTTTCAAGTTCATAAACTCTACCAACTTTGCTTCCTTAAGCTCAAGTGGGGAAAACCGATTAAGGAAGGCCAATTTTAATTCTTCCCAAAGCACCACATAACCATTTCCTTTCTCACCCTTCCACTTCTCATACAAATATGAGCTACCCCTTTGAGTTGGTATGCCACCAACTCCGCCTTTTCATTCGGCACAACACCCATGATATTAAAGATTTTATAGACCTTATCAATAAACTCTTGTGGATCTTAATCCACCTTTGGACCCATGAAAAACCGGAGGATTCATCCTCATGAAATCTCTTACCCTAGCTCCCGGTGTAGTAGCATGAGGGGCTTGGGCCCCTTATGCTAAAACAACCATACTTTCATGAACTCAAATCACTGTACAATAAATTTCTTATTGTACAAGACCCACATATAAAATCAACATTAAATCATGGAATATTTGTACAAAGGAGGTTAGTGCAACATGGGTGGAAGAGCCCAATGGCTAAAACCTACATACCTTAGCTTTGGAGAAGCTCTTGGTGAAGATTGAAAATGCAGGCTTGAAGCTTCAAGGAAATCCTTAGTTCCGGATGAGGGTTTTAAGATTTGAATTTTGGAGTGAAAAATATGGCTAAGTCTTGAAGTGAGTATTGGAAAATGTTTAAGATGATATGAAGGTGAAATATAACTAAGTATAGGTAAAAACACGTTTGGGAACACTTAGTCCCAAAACATAAAAGTCTTGGACCAAGACAACAAAACTGGGCAAAATTAACACTACTCCATGACAGAGGCGCGTCGCCAAGCTGTCGTGGATCGTCTATGGAAATTGATATTTTAGAAAAATCTAATTTTTCTATGGTTGCTCTAAAATCGGGGTAGACCCTTTTCCCCCTAATTTGGACCCCTTGAAAAAGAATATGAAGTCGGATTTTCGAAATAACAAATGTATTTTGAGATACATGGAAATTAAAATTCCAGACATTTTGAGGCACATATTTGGGAACTTTTTTGGGGCCATTACAGTAAGTATGACTCATACTATGGGGATAGAATGGACTTAGGACTTTACATATTTCTCATCTCATCATGAACATAATATCATATCATTAACATCAAGAAATAACAAAAATAATAATTTTCATTCCAAGTAGCATAACATAACATAAGCCCCTAAAAGAGTTTACATGATGACCAACAATGCCTCTAAGTCATGGGATAAGACGGGGGACAAGACATATCCCCAGATCACCCTTAATGGAAAGATGTAAGAGTAAATAGCATAATAGGTAGATAGAAGGTGGCTTGTCCTTTGGTGAGAGGACTCACCACAAGCAACTATCAAAATCCAAGCTAACAATCAAAAGGTGGATGAAGATAGTCTCCGGTCCTTACATGGTTAGATCATGTAGCCAAAAAGTATGCATTATTATGTGGGCATACAATGCATATAAACTCATTAAATATGTATACAGTGTTAGATGACAAGGGCACATACATATAAAAAGAAGTATAAAAGAAACAATAATATATCATATGCCATAAAATCCATGATGCATGAATGTCACAATATTTAGTATGAAATAGGGATGTGACCTCGACCGAGTAAGACCAAGTGAACTATAACTTGGAACTCTATCGTCTTCCCCACAATGGATAAAGAGGTGACCTACTTGCTAAAGGTAGATTGTTAACATAATCATCTCTTAAAAGGGGTATAAACAAAAACCTATGTTTGGCACATACTTATGGGACTTGAGGATTTATATTAGGGACCTTGGGAATATCCCACCTCATACAAGCCTGCTTAGTGCTAAGTCATCATCCCACGAAAATACATGTTTATATACGTGCTTTAAAAGGAGGCATAATTCCTTCAAAATATAACAATGTACCTTAGACTTAAAAGCCAAATGTGCTTCATAATCATGCATACTTAAGCTAAAAAACAAAATCATACTTTCAGGTCATACTTTCATGCATAAGAATAGCTCCTTCACTCTTGTACGTAATGTTATGAACACTATATTTGCTCAAAGTGTCATATCATAGACATTATGTGATCACATTCTTTTCATACCCATACTTCTCTTGAAAACATAGTCATAAACATAATTGGGTCTTAGCGCACATTATAAACTTCCTAAAAATCAATGTTCATGCATGCATATGCCATGAGGAATGAATGAATAACAAGGGTACTAGGAATTCATAGTTAAATCATCATAATATAACGAAAAGTTAGTAAATCCATGAAGTAATCATCAATCAAAGCATACTTGAAATTACTCATGCATAGATTCAACATTTAAAAGGGACATGCATAATAAAACCTTCAAAATATCAATGCAATTCAACATAATAGGGCTTAAATCACGTTAAAAATATCAATTAAGTACAACCGAATCTCAATTTAGTAATACCAACATTAATCTAAAAGACCTATATTCAATGTAAGCATGAAATTCATGAATTAAGAAGTAAGAAGTCTTTTGATCTTTATAATTGAAAGGAACCAATAATCAATCCCACATGCCTTAGATAACTAGAAGAATTAATAAGAAACTGATTTGAGAAGAAGACCCTTCCTTGAGCTCCAAGTTGAATCTCCAATGGCACATATTAGAGGAGTTCTTAGAAGAGAGAATTTCTAACGTTCTAAGTACAATGAATGAATTTGAATAAGAACGAAGAAGTATAGGTCTTTTATGGGTTTAGGATAGGTTGAAAGTCACAAATGACCCTTAAAAATAACTATAATTATAAGAAAGTCATTAATGAAACAATCACTGAAAAGTGCCCAGGTGCCCAGGTGCCCCGTGAAAGAGTACCACAGCTCGTTAATATGACCACAGACCGTACGAGGGTCCATGAAGGGTCTTTAGGCACTTAGTAAAATTTCACACTAAGGACTTTTCCATTGACGGTTCACGGTATATTATAAGGTGCACTGATCGTACAATAGTTCGTACAAATGACTCAAGTTCTGAGATGGTAATTTTATACTTAGAACCATATTTTGTGACAAGGGCTTCATGAAACACCTTACCATGACTGCTCGTGAGTACCAAGATACCCCACCATGGCTCGTGGTGGGTTGCATAGCTCATGTAGGGGCCCTTTGGTGGATACCTTAGCCAAATTCTTTGCTTGAAAGTTGGGGCTCCTACCCAGGGCCCCTTCCACAGCTAGTGGTGAGGACCATTGCTCGTGGGAGTTTTCTTGGATAGCCACCAAGCCTAAAATCCTTTCTTAAACCACACAAAGCCATACACAAGTATCGCCCATGGATCATAGACCTCCATAAACATGATTTTAAGCATTAATAAAGTCCCACGAAATCCGGGTCCTTATAGTCTTATATGTCAATTATGTTCTTATTCACACATATGTTATGTTATGGTTGTGAATGGACTTGATAATGCTTCTTCTTATGATTTTAAACTTGCATATTTAGGCATGTTGTGTCCTTATCCTATTGATTATGACTATGCATATTGATATTATTGTAATGTCCTTTGATTTATAGGACACCTACACATTTAGTACATTCTATATGCTAACACATACTCTTTTTCTACATGATCTAATCATGTAGGGATGGACGATGAGGTGACAATTCCATTTCATGGCTAGATTCATATTTGGAGCTTTAAGACTTGTTGGTGAGTTCCCATGCTTCGCGAACAAGACTTATGATATTTTTTGTTTATGTTGAGCCTTTACCATTTTTCTTTTGGTGTATGTCTTGAGTGTGAGTTACTGATCTATGTACTTGTCCCCGCCAAGATCTATGATATAGAGAAATAAGTTTGAATTTAAGTATTGATGTATGTTCCTTGTAGGAATTATGACTTTTACTTTGATAAACTTCCTCTTTCTTATTCACTTATGAATGCTTATAATATGAACACGAGGCTTGGATAGAATGCCTTCAGGCGTCATAGTTGTGTCACGGCTAGGCTCTAGGCTGTCTTGTGATCTGACTTGAGCCATTCTTTGTATTCATATTGTCCCAAGATTGATAACTTAAATTTTTACATATATGTTAGGATCAATACATAAGTTTTAAGGTGTATTTATGTGACTTAGAGTCATAAGGGATCTCTTATATTAAACTAAGTCCAAAGGAATTCCATCGGCTAAGTTTTTCACATCAACCCATATAAGGATCAACTTTAAAAGATCATATCTCCTTGATAATTAAAAATCAACTGGCGTATGACCTATAAAAATTAAAGGTCCTTGAATTAGATTTCCAATACATTTGATTTCACCTAATTCCAAGTTCGAAATAAGAAGTTATGCATGTTTTAGTAAAACCTATCCCCATATTTTCCTCTAAGGGAGCACACCACAGACTCCACCATGGTCCGTGGTATGCACTACAACAATGGTGGTGGTTCTTTGAAAGTGCATTGTACAAGCATAAGGGGAGTTTTGTAAGGGATTGGGGTCTTCCCCCCCCCCCCCTCGTAACACTCCTAGGCACGTTTTATTTCTAGTATACTCCCCTAAATCAGTTCCTATGCTATACGAACCATCCCATACAAGTTTTACACTTAGACTCTAAATTCTAACTCCTAAAAACTCTCTGTCTTTATCCAATATTCAAGCTAAGGATTCAATTGAGGTTTCAAGTCTAAACTGATTTCTTCTCAAATTCTTAACTCCAAACATTAAGTATGTGGGATTCATCCTTGGTTACATTCCAACCTTGGATCCCAAAATCTCTTCATATATTTTAATGACTTGAAAGTATGATTGATGTATGGTTTTCATGTCTTGACTTCAAATTGATAGAATTATAATATGAGTTATGTTCAAACAATGACTTAAGCATGAATCAAGTCCTAGTCTATTGGCTTGCTTGGTTTTCACAAGTTTTGAACTTACCTGTCCTTATGAACCATGAATTCACGCATGGGTAGCTTCAATTATGATTCAAATATTTATTTAATCATGGATTATGCATGTTTCTATCTTATTATCATGTATTAAGATTGTATTTCATGTAACCATGATTTACTCTCACTTTCTGTACAAGATCATGCATGTACAAGGCTTTTTACATGCGATTTTGGTTATGTACATGATTTCAATGATGGTTATGAATATGATTCGAGTTGAATATGATTATGACATGATTATGATCACTATGATGACTATGACATGACTTAACAAATTCAAGGGTGTGTATACACAATCAGGTATTAGTTCTAGAATTGCTATCCTTATTTATGTAAGCATGTTTTGAATTAAGATTTGGATTTTAAGACCATGTATGCATGATGATGACTTTGAAATGATTTATGATTGATTATGATAAGCACAAATTCATGTATATACTATGTATTTATGACATGGATAGTCTAGTAGATAGTGTCCCTCCCATGGTATGGTATGACATGACTTACAACCTCTACTTCGTAAGAGTTTGCATAGCACTGAGAGGACCATGGGATTTACGATCGATCCCTTAGTTCTGGCATAACTCATTATTTTTTAATCTCATTTTCCCACGACTAGGTGCCACTGTAGGTTAAAGGATCACCCATTCGATGCGGTTGAATCCTTAGAGGTATCATCTATTAGATGAGGCTTAATTACTTAGATAGACCATCTATTAGTAGAGGCTAGCTCAGTAGTTAGCTTTAGTGGATCGATTTAGGGTGTTGGATGTTCACCTTGGCAAGTGACTCCCCTTTTCCCTAAAATGTAGGGGTAACATCAGGACTCCATGTTATAGCTCACATGGTTTATATCGGTTATGGAGACTCTCACATTTGACTATGGACTCTCTAATATTTTATGAAATCTTATTTATGCTCATGATCTCTCAAGGTTAAAGGTTTTTATACAAAGGCTTTTAGCATACTCCCCATGGCTTTTTACTCTTACATTGATTTCAAGTTTTATTGTGACTTATGACTTTATACAAAGCATATGATTTTCATAAAGTGACTCATGATTATTTAGTGTAATATGGTATCATGGCATACATGACATCTTGATATGATGGACTCTTTTATCTCTCTCTCTCTCTCTCTCTCTATATATATATATATATATATATA
>JAOTQR010078427.1:0-11302 GCA_025774065.1 Solanum ossicruentum
TAATTGAACATTTCTTCATATATACAACCCGAAACAATAGCTTATAACTATAGATACAACACAACAACAAATCACAACAAAGAAGAGTGCATTCTTGCTAGTTCTTTTCCATTTCATCTCCCTTTCTTTCAATTTTTCAACCTCCTTTTCCAACATTTTCAATTTCATATCGAAAAATTATCATTTTACTTGAAATCTCTAGGTTTCTCAACTTCTTCAGAAGTCTCGATCACTCTCTCGCATTTGTTGATCTATATTTGAAAAGATTCCACTAAATTCTCAAGCTCACCCAATTTCTCTATTAGTTTAGGGATTACAAAACCTTGGATGAATATTTTTCTTATCTCTCCAACACCAAAAGTTGCAAAATCTGGGGCCCTTCAATAACAAAAAATTATTAACGAATTAATGGTCAATAAAAAATCTCAATCTACAAAAATAAATGGGTTTTTTTGTTCTTTACCCCATAATAAGGACATAATCAATATCTTCTTCCAAGATTACTTGAATTGCAAGATGTTTTTAATTGCACAATGAATCCATTATTGCACTGAACTTTCTCCTTCATAGTAGGATCGTCCTCTTCCATACAAAGCTTAGTCAAGTTAATTGATAGCATTGCATGCTACAATATTGT
This sequence comes from Solanum ossicruentum, assembly GCA_025774065.1. Taxonomy (NCBI): domain Eukaryota; kingdom Viridiplantae; phylum Streptophyta; class Magnoliopsida; order Solanales; family Solanaceae; genus Solanum; species Solanum ossicruentum. Next base: position 638 of record JAOTQR010078427.1, read on the forward strand.
GCAAGAAAAAGCTGACAATAAACAGAAAGGAGAAACCAAGAATAAATATAATAGATAAAGTATTATACAGTTGAATTTTACCCTTTCTCGGATGAATAATAACAAATTTATTTCTTCAAAGATTCACCTTTAAGATTTGAACTGCTAAAATTTGAGGTGAATTAACTATAATAGAACCACTCTTTTCAGAATTACTCTATCGATTAACATAAGAAAGAGGAGAAGAGGAGAAGAGAAAGGGAAAGGAAGAAAAGAAAATTAGGGCTTTTGAAATTGGTCCCATTTTACCTTTATTCCCAATATATTTAGTATTTTTTAAAATTAAAAAAAGTTAATAAGTTAATTCAACGATTAACGCTCCCAAGATAGACGTGTGCACACTCGCCTTGGGTTGATGATGGGAGGGTTGATATAAAACGTGTTATAAGTAGTTAAGGGGGTACTTAAACCCTCGTGTAGTTAAGGTACTAAACTAAGTGTGTGTGTGTGTGTGTGTGTGTACACACACACACACACACACACATATACACACATACATATACTAGACATCTAAGCCCGTGTGGATCCAATATCTGTTATTTTTATTTTAATTTAAACATTTTTTAGCACCAAAAAAATAAGATAAAAAAGTTACAAATGGAAGAACCATAAGAAAATTATCAATGTACCTTCAAGCAGCTCAAGCAGGCAGCAGGTTTATCGGAGTAGCTCTTGGGTGGCAAGCTAGCATGTCGACTGCCAACTGCTTCCCAAGCGGCTTCAACCCTACTTCCTTCTTGAGCAGCTTTAATTATCACGGTTAGTAGCATTTTTAACACAAAAGATGAGAAAAGCAAATTACATTGGAAGAACCATAAAAAAATTATAAATATACCCTCAAGCTGCTCAAGCAGCCCCGTCGACCAGCTGTATGCTTGAGCAGCTTTAATTATCATGATTAGCAGTATTTTTTAACACAAAAAATAAGACCAACAAGTTACAACGGAAGAACCAGTCAGGAGCCTCGTGCTCGCACGAGCCCAATATTTTTTATCTCAATTTTTGTGATGTGAATAGATTTTTTGTATACATTTTAAAATTTTAAGTCATTAATTATTGGAATTAGAAGCAACTGAGAAATATAATCAAGCTACTTTGGAAATATTAAATTAAGTAACTCACAAAAATAAGTTATTAAAGCTAATATTGTAAAATTAGAATTGAAGCAGCTGAAAAAATATAATCAAGCTGCTTTGAAAATATTAAATTAAGAAACTCACAACAATAATTTATTAAGGCTAACATTGTAAAATCATAATTGAAGCAGCTGTAGAAATATAATCAAGCTGCCTTGAAAATATTAAATTAATGAACCCGTAAATCATTTTTGCGGCTCTCATTTAATAGCGGCGAAGAAGCAGAAAGCTCAAGCAGACATGTTGACGGAGAGCTACCTGCTTATTCACATTTCTGAATATTGTAATAGAATATTCTATATACATATATAAGTGCCATGTGAAGCAGCTGGAGGTCAACATGCCAGCTTGCCGCCTAAGGCTATTCCGATAATTTCGATTGCAGGTGCTCAAGCAGAAAGCAGATTGACATGCCTGCTTGAAAAGTTGTAACTTATTTGTCTCATTATTAGTGCTAAAAAAAGTTGCTAATCATGATGACGACATGATAGCTGAGCAGCTTGAGGGTGCATTCATAATTTTTTATGGTTCTTCCATTTTGACTTCTTGTCTTATTTTTTGTGTTAAAAAATACTGGTTATTATAATAATTAAAGATGCTCAAGCAGACAGCTGGTCGACGAGGCTGCTTAAGCAGATTGAGGGTATATTCATAAATTTTTATGGTTTTTCTATTGTAATTTATTTGTCTTATTTTTTGTCTTAAAGATGCTACTAACAGTGATAATTAAAACTGCTCAAACAGGAAACAGAACTGAAGTCGCTTGGGAAGCAGCTGACAGTCGACATGCTAGCTTGTCGCCCAAGGGCTACTCCGATAATTTAGGTTGCAGCTGCTCAAGCAGGCAGCAGGTTGACATGCCTGCTTAAGCAGCTTGAGAGTACATTCGTAATTTTTTATGGTTCTTCCGTTGTAACTTGTTTGTCTTATTTTTTATGCTAAAAAAATGTTTAAATTAAAATAAAAAATAACAGAGCTCGTGCGGGCTCGGATGTCTAGTGTGTGTGTGTTTATTTCTATTATATAGAAAAGTCAATCCATGGACGACCAATGATATATTCGTAATTATACTTATAATAAAAAGGCAATTAATTTATAGCAATTTAAAAAATCTATTGATTTTCTCACTCCAAATTTCAAGTCTAAAAAATAAAAAAATAAAATGAATACACACAACTTAATTCTAGAAATATCATTACAAATATATAATTATGCTTATCATACAAAGATAAATAATAAATATTCATAACAAATATCTACTGATTTGATCAATTCAAATTTTTATTGTAAAAAAAGAAAAAAAAAACTACACACTTACACATAACTCAACTCTAGAAATATCAATTATACTCTTTTATTCTCTATAATTTTATATTCATCATTCAAGGGTAAATGATTAATAATCATTTATTAATTTTCTCACTCTAAATTTCTATTCTAAAACTTTTTTTAAAAAGAAGAGACCTACACACAACGTAGTTCTAGAAACATCATACAAATTTATAGTTATCCTTATTATACAAGGATAAATGATAAATATCCATATCAAATATCTACTTATTTACTCAATTCAAATTTATATTCTAAAAAATTAAAAAAAAACAAAAATTAGGCACTTACACACAATTCAATTCTAGAAATATCAGTTGTATTTTTTATTATCTATAATAAATATCTCATTCTTATTTTTTCAGCTAAAAAACCCATGCACCTACTTCTATTTTCTTGATTTTTCATTTACAATATTTCTTTGTTTCAGCTAATTAAAAACTCATATATTTACTTCATTTTCTTTTTAATAGTAATAAGCTCTTAACTATGCATAATAGCGAGTTAGCTTATCAAGAAGTTTTAAAATTGAATTAGAATCTACTCACCTACGGAGCTTAATCACATATAAGGCTTAATTTTTATATGTTTTAAAAACACATAAAAGGCTTAATCTTTCTATTTTTTTTTAGATTCCTAGACTATAGAGAAAGTAAAACAATTATAGCGCAATCTTTGAGCATGTATTGAGTTTTCAATGGTTGAAATATTTTTAAGGTGTTGGGCATTTATACCTCACTTTCTACAATTAAATTGTCGTTTTTGGTTGGTAATTTGAATAAACATTTGGAATTCTTATTGATTTTGCATATCGTATTTTTTAGTAGTATGTTTTTCAATTAGTAAAAGCATTGTTAGTCCTCCTCCTCCATTGTTATGTTGAAAAAAATAATATTGTGTTGTAGCTTTGGTATCTATTTTGATATTTCAATTAATTATTATTTACTTCCCTTTTGCTGATATTCATCCTAAATTTCTTCATATGATGGTTGCTGGAAGGATAAAAAAATTATCTGCTAAAGCTGATGATTACAATTCTTACTTATAAAAAATGATGAATTTAAATGTGCTTATGCACATATTGCAGATGAAAGAATCCTATAATATATGAATAACGATGTACATAACTGTTGCATGCTATTTCACATGTCGTATACAGAGATGACATGTTTTGTTGTGTTAGTATGAAGACTTTTGACTGAGTTTAGTCTAATTATTATATTTTGTTGTGTTAGCATGAAGGTTTTTGACCGAGCTTAATCTAATTATTTTAGTTGTATTTATAAAAAAATACATAAAAAATCAACATGTTGGGTCGTACTGAGCATGAGCATTCTTAACTAGTATATATGTGTGTGTATATATACTCTCTTATATATTACTCCTTATATATAAAGGAGAGTTGAACTCCCTAGTGAACTAGAGTTAGGGTTATTTTGATTTTCTACTTGTATGCTGCATAAGCTTAATTATACGATCAGTTTTTTAAATGATACTTTATTCCAAATTTTCAAAAAAATCATTTACCTTTAGGAAATACCAAATGTATCCTTAATCTTAACTAGTTGTTGTAATAGTAATTTAGGAATTCAACCTTAAATTATTGCTTTACATATTTGTACCTGCATTAGATTGAAATAATTATAAAAATAACTTTCTGAACAGGATATATTTCAAAATTATCCATGATTTATCCTCGACTTTGCTCTCTTTTTACATGACTGTCTGCAGCCTTTTGGGGCCCATTCAAACTTTATAGTCCAACTATATTACATAGTTGAAGAAGATGTTCATTTGTATTTTTTTAGTTTACTATTTTATTTATTTATTATAACAAATCAAGACAAATTTATTATATTAATTTAATACTATCTTTTTATCATTAAATAATTTTATAAAGTAATAATGCTACATTTAAATTTCCAAAATATAATTAATAAAGTTAATTTAATAAAATAAATTCTTAATAAATTTGATTAGTCTTAATTTTTATAAGTGTTATCGCATTGCACGAGTTACTATAAAAATAATTATATTGTTAACAATATAAATTTAAAAAAGAATTTTAAATAATGCTAACGGGATTTATATGATAATAACATAAATTCTTTTTTAAACTATAACTTTAAATAAAAGTTCAAGCAACAAAATTTATGAACAAAATTTAAATAAAAAATTTTATATTCTAAATAGGAGAAATTATTTGGGTGAGTATTTTTTTTTTAAGAAAATTACTAATTTTAGCGATACTTTTTATTTCTTATCGTTTATAGCAATAAATAGTTATATTATGATAAATTGACATTTGTATTAAAAGTGAATTATACATGCAATATAAATATCTTTTTTAAGTGCCTAAGAGTATATTGTGCTTATTTGATAAAACATTGACACAATATATATAAAAGAACTCCTTTATTTAAATTAACATAAATTTTATTAGTAACAATGAACTTCATATATACTGTAAGATAGTACGGACACACCACCACTAGTATATTTTATATAAGAGACACTTTGTTCTGAAGCAATCAGCTCTCCATCGGCATGTCTACTTCCTTTTTTTTTTATTATATAGGACCCATAAATTAGGGACTTTTTAATTGAATCCGTTTAAAACAGTTGTTTAGTGATTTTACAATATTAGCCTTAACAACTAATTTTCCCAATTGAAGGACCCATAAAAATATTTCAAAATTTTTTAAATTAAATCTATTTAAAGCAGTTGCTTAGTAATTTTATAATATTGCCCCTCATAAATAGTTTCCTCGTTATTTCAACTGTTCAACTATTTTACATTAATGATATCCATAAAAATATTTCGGGGATTTTTTAATTTAATCTTTTTAAAACAGTTGTTTAGTGATTTTACAATATTACACTTAACAACTAACTTTCACAATTGAAGGACCCATAAAAATATTTCAAAAATTTTTTAATTTAATCTATTTAAAACAACTGCTTAGTGATTTTACGATATTGCCAATGAAATTAGGATAAAAGTTATAATTTATTTTAGAGTTAAAAATTTAAAATCATTTAATCATTAAACTAAAAATTAATCAATGTTAATAATATTTATTGCATATTTATTTTACATCTTATAAAATAATTAAATAACATTTAATTCTATCATTACAAATAACTTTATGAATAATTATTGAGATTTTTTTTTTTGTGTATATATATATATAAGGCAGTAAGGTAGCTGCTTTCGATCGTAGCTGCCTGCTTGAGCAGCTTCCGGTTGTCCTATCTGCTTTAGTTGTCTGCTTGTTCTCCTTTATTATGTGGGGTCAATAAAAAATATTTCGCAAGTTCTTTAATTTAATCTTTTCAAGGCAACTGCTTATTGACGTGGGTACTTCAACTGCTTCATAATATTTCTTTAGCTACTTTAATTATAATTTATAATAATTGTTGAAATATATATAAAAAAAATCTGTCGATTTCACATAAATTGAGACTAAAAAACATTTATATTGGCTCTTTGCTTAAGCAACTTTGAGTGGGCCAATAAAACATAATTTGTAGACTTTTAAATTTAATCTTTTCAAGTCAGCTGCTTGAACAACTTCATAATATTTCTTTAGCTATTTCAAATATAATTTTCTCATATTTTTTAAAATATATACACTAAAATCGAGATCGAGACAAAAAAAAAATTTATATTGGACATATAGATCTTTCACCACTACTATACAGATATATGTGTGTGTTAGAGAGGGAGAGCGCGGTGAGACAGAAAGTGGGAAGAAGCAGACGCACATCAGCTGTGTGTGTTGTCCGGACGCTCAGTAGACACTTCTTCCGAAACGCTCTCGATCGAGCTGTTTTTCTGGTTTGTCTCTGATTCTTTCTGTTAAATCAGCTACTCTTCATCTTTCTTATGTTATCCCCTTCATCCCTAGGGTTCCAGGTTATTGGTTTTGATTGATCAAATGAGTAAACTGGTAAAAGCTTTTGTGTTTTATATCATAAATTTTAAAATTTGTTCTGTTACTTGCTATATATAGGAGTTTCAGGCATATATATGTGCTGAAGAGCAAGTTCTACTGTTTAGGGTCTGGGAATTTGACTCCTATTTAGGCATATGGTAATTCATGTTCTTTTAGCATAAAGAACTTCCTAGGGCAAGATTGTTTTTGCCGTTAAGAGAATGCAGGACCTTTTAGTTGGTTGAGTTTTCAGTCAGACCAAGTACATTAAGATCTTTGTAAGATTTCACTGTTCCATTTATGGTCAGAGAGATGTATTCATCTTGTTATTCTCTTTGGTTATTGCTCAAGATAAACAACATCACTTATCCTCAATCGCAAACTAATTTGGGTTGGCCATATGAATATCCATTCTTCTCCATTTGATTGCTTGTGTGCTTGATGAGAAAGGCTTCTATTGCCTGAGCTCAAAGTTTTTCAGTGGGTTCATTTGGTTTTCATTGGATTGGTTAATTAGAATATTCCTTGATGAGTTCATGGACAGTTTGCAAACGAATCAAGGCTACTATGAGTTTTAGCATATATGACTTAAAGTTGATGGCTTTTATGGACAGTTTTCCCACCTCGTTCCCCTCTATCATTCATAATTTCTTTTCTTTTCACCTGCACTCTCCTAAACAGCACTTTGTTCCACACATTTACTCCCTTTTTAAGAATCTTCAACTTTTTGCTAGCCTGAATGACAGTTCTTCCACTACATGGTAGTTGTTCCAACATCCAACCATTTTTTCATTGAAGTCCGTCTCTCCTAACCGTATGTTCTCAAATCTAAAGGGAGTTCTAATATTCTGTCTCCTATACAATCTAACAAAATGGGTAAATGATCCAATGTCAACCTCAAAAGGATACTTCATATAATTTTTGGAGTCAACTCCTCTCATGCGGCGGACACCAAGACTATCGAGTCTCAATCTAAAAGATGAATTTGTCCGACCAAACTCAAGTGAAAGTAGCACTTGTCAGTGGAAGACTAACAAGAAAAAAGTTATCAATAAACTTCAAGAACTCCTAACTCTCAGGGGTTGGCCTGGTGGTAATAAACTTGAGTCTTCGGGTTTGCTCCCTTTCAAGGTCTCAAGATCGAAACCCACTGGGTGCAAACAATTTTTGAGGGCCATCGGACTGGGTAAGACCTGAATTAACCGTGGTGCACTTGCGGAAAACTCCTTGCCGAGGGCCTATGCACCCTCAAGATTAGTCGAGGCTCTAAGAGACTCGGACACCCGGTGCAAATAAAAAAAAAAGAACTTCAAGAACTTCTTTATTGGCCTAGGAACCATCCAGCGTCCCACCCTCTCTTTTGGGAATTTTGTGGTGTTAAAATTCCCATCTTGTAACCATGAAATATTCCATTTCCCCAAAACTGTCGCCATTTCTTCCCATAAATCCACCTTAGATCCCTCCCAAACAGGACCATTAACTCCACCAAATCCCACTTCCGTCCTATTTCCAATATTTTCAAATGTCGTTGTTACCATATACTCTCTTTTCTAAACCTCCATATATAAATCTTCCTTTTCCCCTAACAACAACAATAACAATAACAAAACAACAACATACCTAGTGAAATCCCACAAGTAAGGTTTGGAGAGGGTAAAATGGATGCAGACCTTACCACTACCTCATAGAGATAGAGAGATTGTTTCCGAGAGACCCTTATCTCAAAAAAATATCATCCCAAAAGCAGACAATACTAGATATGAAATAACTAAAGTGGACAACAAATGAAAATTTATAAAGACAATAGAGGTAACAAAATAAATGACAGGCAATAACTTCCAGTATATAACGACCCAACTACCTCTACTAACCTACTATATCACATGGCCCAACATCATCCTACCCCTACTAGTCTTCTAACCTTCTACCCTAATACGTGATTTTCTCTCCTTTCTATCTAACGTCATGTCTGATACGGAACTGCACCGTATCCTGTCTAATCACCTCTTCCAAATACTTTTTGGATCTATCTCTATCCTTTTGCATAACCCTAAATCCATCCTCTCGTACCTCCTGACAGGAACATCAACACTTCTTTTCTGCGCATGTCCAAACCATCGCAGTTGCGCTTCTCTCATTTTGTTTGTCGTAGAGGCCACTCCTAACTTCCCCCAAATGATCTCATTCCTAATCTTATCCTCCCTGGTGTGTCCACACATTCATCTCAATATCCTCATCTCCGACCTACATCTTTTGAACATCTGAGTTTTTGATTGGCCAGCACTCCACCATATAGCAGAGACAGTCTAACCACCATTTTGTAAAACTTGCCTTTAAGTTTAGGTGGTATCTTCTTATCACACAATACTTCGGAAGCTAGCCTCCATTTCGTCCATGTTGCCCCAATATGATGTGTGACATCATCATTGATATCGCCACTACTCCGGATGATGGACCCAAGATACTTAAAGTTCCTCTCTTGGGAAGCATCACTTCAATGTCTGCTTCATCACTCGTACTACTAAAGTTGCATTCCAAGTATTTTGTTTTCGTCTGGCATTTCCCTGAGCCTGTAAGTGGTCACATTTTCACCTACTTTCGGAAGTTTGAGCTTGATGCAAATGGCTAAAATCTCCTCACACACTTCTTACAATACTATCTGAAAATTGTCTCCATTTTTGTCTCTTGAAAATAGAGTGATTGTTCACTCTAATCCCTATCTTGATGATGACCCTTTAGTTTGTGTCATTTGTCTCCTCGTTCGAACTAATGATTTTATTATCCATCAAATAACTTCTTTGCAAGGAAACCCCTCCTTGTCCATTCCCATTTCCCTTTGTGTGTGTCACATCCCAAAATACTCCCTAGACGTGACTGGAACTTGCTTACACCAACCCTCGAGTGAACCAAATATTCATACATTTAGTTAAATTATCTAAGAACAAGGATAAAATATGAACAAATCCAAAACTTATTAATACTCGTTAAAATGAAATAATTGTCCAGCCAAAATTGTATACCAATTTATGAAGAGAAATATCACTTGACAAAATATCTCTAGCCCATATCCCATAATAAGACCATGGAGCATTTAATAGTGTTACATGAGTTCAACTGTCAAGCACGCAAACCCTAAGAAAAGAAGACATAAGTTATAAATAGATAGGTCTGAACTAGTAGCCTCCACGAATGATGCGAAGGCTTACCTTAGTAACAGAATCCATTTGAATTTGTCAGCCACTAGTCTCACCCTTTGCAACAGTATCTGCATAGACATGCAAGTAAGGAAGGGGCTATATATATATATATGTGTGTGTGTGTATGTATATAAAATTATATATATAACTCAGTAAGATCTGCAACTCGCTATTTTAATACCCCTGGAACAAGTGTTAGAAAATACAACTATAAAATTAATACGTAATTGATATGGATAAGAATATATTTTATAATACAATGCTCAGCAAGTCCAAACAAATGGTCAAAAAGGACACCATGTACCAACTCAATCCATACTCGAAGCTTGTCATAAACTGTAGTGTAGGAGATCAACCTAGTACCCTGGCAAGTCTAGGACAACATGTACAATACTTTCAAAGTACACTACGATAGCATGTACAAAGCCCGTAACATATTACGGCAGCATGAGTATGCCCTTAACATATTACGTTAGCTATATGTGCCCCTAGTGACTACATCACGATAATGAAGAAAGAGATTCAATATCACACCGCATATAACTTATAAAATATTAAATATTCTTCAAAAATTAACATGTCTACAGTTGATCAAAGAAGAACAATTTTGCCAAGCACACGTTTGTCACGATGCATGAATCAGGCGGAAAAAAAATATTTTCCAAAGTATGTTCGAAAGTAAGCACTAAAGCTTAAAGTCCCACTTACCTCGCTAGTGAGAAGTTCCACAACCTTGCACGTGTAGAACACCCACCGAAACAACGCCCACTTGCGTCAATCTATGCAAAATATTGATTAACGATATCAATTATGCTAGTTGGGTCAAGTCTCAATATCCCAAACTTATAAGCTTAGAGCTAAACATTAATATCTCACACCTTAAACCATGAATTAACAATAACAATTGCCTCCACAGCACAAAGAGTGAATAGACTGCCCAATAAATTCACAATGCATTCCCAAAGAGACTAATAGTAATAGAATAATGAATTAATAATGCGAGAGGTTGGATTTAGGGGTTACGCA
>JAOTQR010078428.1:0-11302 GCA_025774065.1 Solanum ossicruentum
TCTATCTATCTATCTATCTATCTATCTATCTATCTATCTATATATATATATATATATATATATATATATATATATATCTTAGCCAAATGAGACTTTGCAGTGTCCATCTGTTCCTGGAACCCTTTTGCTAAGTGATATGCACCCAAACTTCTCCCTTCAAACGCTTTGGGTAACGAGTGAGGAGTTTGTGGTTGTTGGCCCGTGGTAAGCTCGAATGGTGTCCTCCTGGTTGCTTCACTCCGTTGTAAAACGAGAATTGGGCTATGTCCAGTAATTTGGCCCAATCCTGCTGGTTGGAACTCACATAATGCCTTAAGTAGCACTCTAACAAGGTATTGATTCATTCCGTTTGGCCATTCGTCTGGGGATGGAAACTAGTGAATGCAAGTCTGTGCCCAATATTTGGAAAAATTCCCTCCAAAAGTTCCCAGTGAACCGCAGATCTCGGTCGCTGATAATATGCCTCGGCAACCCCCAATATTTCACCATGTTCTTGAAGAACAATTGGGCTACCTCCTTTGCGTTGCACCCCGTATGGCTAGCATGAAGGTGGCATATTTGAAAAATCGGTCCACCACCACCATGATTGTACCAAAACCACCAGACTTCGGTAACCTAGTGATGAAGCCCATGGTGATGCTTTCCCACGAACGCTCCGCTATGGGGAATGGCTCCAAAAGTCCCCCCAGATTGCGCTGTTCTACCTTGTCTTGCTGGCAGATAAGGAAAGTCCGCACGTAGGCCTCAATATCATCCCGCATCCTAGGCCAAAAGTAAATTGCTTTGATTAGGGCACGCATATGGCGCTGCCCTGGGTGTCCAGCCCACAAAGTGTTGTGGCTCTCCTTCATGGTAGGACGCCTGATATTGCCATACTTTGGCACATAGACCCTTCTATAAGGGGAAAGCAACATGCCATCTTCGACCCAAAAATTTCAAGTCTTACCCTCCGATTCTAGTTCCATCAGCCTTTGTGCGTCTGGATCATGCAGTAAGCCCTCTTTGATGGACTCCCGTATGTCGCATTAGGTTGTTGTTATAGCGGCAAGCTCTGCCTTCCGACTTAAGGCATCAGCTACCACGTTTCCCATGCCCAGTTTGTATATGAGCTCATAATCGAACTCGGCCAGGAAATCCTGCCATCTGGCCTGCTTTGGGGAGAGCTTCTTCTGTGATTGAAAGTAGCTCATGGCAACATTGTCCTCTGAACTATGAATTTGGACCCTAGCAAGTAATGTCTCCAAGTCCGTAGGCAGTGAATGATGGAGGTCATCTCCTTTTCCTGAACAGTGTACCGCCTCTTCGTCTCGTTCAATTTTCTGCTTTCAAAGGTGATGGGATGCTTGTCCAGCATCAGCACACCACCAATGGTAAAGTATGAGGCATCAGTGTGTACCTTAAACATTTTGGAAAAGTCCGGCAAAGCGAGGACCGGCTCCTCTAACATGGCTGACTAGAGGCGTTCGAAAGCCTCCTGACAAGCCTCATCCCAAACCCACGACTTATGTTTCTTTAGTAGCTCTATGAGTGGTATGGCTATTGCGGAGTATCCCTCGATGAATCTCCGATAGTAATTTGCAAGCCCCAGGAACAATCTCAGTTCCGTGACCTTAGTGGGCGCCTCCCACTGTATGATGGCTTGCACTTTTGCTCCGTCCATGCGAAACTGGCCTTGACTTATGACATGGCCAAGGAAATGCACTTTGGGTTGTGCAAACTCGCATTTCTCCCATTTGACAGACAACTGGTTTTCTCGCAAGACTTGGAATACTTTGCGCAAATGCTCCATGTGCTCCTCCAAGGACTGGCTGTAGATGACTATGTAGTCCAGGTACACCACTATGAAATCGTCCAAGTAAGGATGGAAGATTTTGTTCATCAGGGTACAAAATGTTTCAGGCGTGTTGGTTAGGCCAAAAGGCATCACCAACCATTCGAATGATCCGTATTTGGTGATACAAGTTGTTTTCGGCTCATCCCCCTCGGCTATTCGAACCTGGTTGTACCCTTTTCTCAAGTCCAACTTGGAAAAGTACTTGGCGCTCCCGAGTCTGTCGAATAAGTCCACTATGAGCGGGATGGGGTACTTGTTCTTCACGGCTACTTTGTTCAACGCCCGATAATGGATGCACAGGTGCAGTGACCCATCTTTCTTCTTCTGGAAAAGCACCGATGCTCCAAATAGTGCTTTAGATGGTCGGGCGTGGCCGGCCTCAAGAAGCTCTTGTAACTGCTTCTTAAGCTCTCCCAACTATGGTTGAGCTATCCGATAGGCTGGATAGGCCGGGGGTCTGGTGCCCAGCTCCAACTCGATCCTGTGATCCACCTCTCTCCTTGGTTGTAACTGTCTTGGTAACTCCTCGGGCATGACGTCTTTGGACTCGTCCAGTACCCTTTCAATGCAAGGCGGTATGGGTTCTGGGAGACCATCGTTTTCACTCAAACTTTTGATGATGGCTAGGTAAGTTGGCTCTCCTCTCCTAAGGCCTTTCTCAATCTGCATGGCTGAAAGATGGAAGAGTTGTGCTGTCTTGGGCATTTTGACCAATAGCACCATGCACGATCCGCCCTTCTCCAGTACGTACATTTGTTGGAAGTAAGGGGATATCATGGATAGGCATTGGCGGAAAAACTCCTATCCAAGTACAATCTCAAAGATGTCCAAGGGAGCCACGGCAAAATTGGTCTTGCCTCGCCAGTTGCTCAAAGTAATGTCTAGGCCGCTGGCGATTCAGCATAACAGCGTTGGTGGGGCATTGACCGTCTTAAGATGAGTCTCACTTGGGCTATAACTTAGACCCAATTTTGCTGCTACAGACTGGGTCATAACATTGACTTCTGCTCCGGTGTCCACCAAGGCGCGCACAGGTTGGCCATTGATGGTCATGTGCACGTACTGCGTGGGTGAAGCCTGCAACTATCCATCTCGTTTGTGGTAGTGGCGCGGAGTCCGATCATGCCTATGTTTGCGGGGGCCCCTGAACTCTGACCTTGGTCCTGGGTCTCCTTCTTCTGGTGATCCTTTATGATAGCTCCAAGGCTTTTCATCTGAGGGCACTTCATGTACCAGTGCGGTCCTCCACAAATGTGGCAACCTGTTTCTCTACGCTGCTGAGGCTAGTTTGTCCTTTCGGGAATTCTTTGTCGGAATGACTTCCTAGGGGGCAGGTATCTCTGCTCCCTTGTGTTCTCCCCCACCTTTGGCATGGTTACTCTTCGTCTCCTTCGCCTTGCCTCGGTCTTGTTTGAAGTCTGCCAGACTTTCAGCCTGTGTGATGGCTTCATCAAGGGTGGAAACTTGTAGGCTTTCCAATTCCTTCTTGGCCCAACTTTGCAATCCATCCTTGAAATAGAACAACAAGTCCCTCTGTGTGAGTTCGGGAATTTGAAACATGAGGGTAGTGAATTCCTTTATGTAGGTCTTCACAAAACCCGTATGTCTCAATTCTCGTAACCTCTTCATGGCTTCGTCAAAGACATTGCTGGGAAAGAACGTCTTCTTGAACTCTGCTTTGAACTGCTCCCATGTGTCGATCGTGCAAAGTCCCTTGCTGATCTCAGTGTCCTTTTGTCTCCACCACAGCATCGCGTTCTCCGTCAAATAGATCACTGCAGTTTGGATTTTCATCTCATCGTTGCCTATCTTATTGAACTTGAAGTAATTTTCTAAGTGCCACAGGAAATTTTCTACTTCTTGAGCATCACGGATGCCTTTGAAGATGGGCGGCTTTGGGGTGTCGATCCTTACTTCTTTCTCTATGATCGGAGTGGCATGTTTCTCTTGACGGGTTGCGTCCTCGAGTTCCTACACTCTAGAGCTTAAGGCAGTGTTGGCAGCATTCATGGCCTCCAATTTACCTTTCAGAGCCTTAATCTAGTCCTCTAAGGAAGTTTGAGCCTCCTCTGTGCTTCCCGCTGCTCGTCGATGTCTTTGCGCATATTTTCGTGCCCCTCATCGGCGTACACCTCGAAGGATTTATATTTGCTTTTGGAATGATTAAAGGGATGGCCCAGTACCTCTGAGATTCGGTGGGCAACCTCGACTCTGGCAACTATGTCCAACTCTGGAGTGACATCTGTGGGCAGCTCCTCCGCTCCCAATCGCTCCCTTCGGTCGTTGTAAGGTTGGCGGCTTCGCTTGGGAAAGTGTCTACTAGCAATTTTCCTACCTTCTTAGTGGTCTGTTTACCTTTTGCTCTCTTGGTGATGTTTGCAGGAGGACTTCGACATTGCAGGATGTAAAAACTTCTCCGTCGCTGGCCAATGTTTACCCTTAGAACTTGCTCTGACACCAAATGAGACGGGCCTAGATTCATGCGCGCAACCATGCGCCCGAGCAGCGTCTGAGGCATCCCATACTACCCCAGACTTACTTGTCCAACTAGCGTACCGACTGGTTTCGCCCTGCCATGGGCTCATCAGGGAAGCGGCAATAGCTCCCGACCAATTGTGCCCTTCGTATGATCAGCTCCCTTCATAGTTATGTCCTTAACGAGCGACAATCTCCCCAAACTTAATCGGGTCGGCATGCCTGAACTCGGCTAAGCCAATGCAACTAGGGAAGAATGCCTTATTGCTAATGTCATCTCGCCTCTCCAAGGCAGTTTGATTGCAGTCAGTACGTACGCTTCGACGCTGTTACAAGGTCCTCCCTGGTCACAAAAATAAGGTCATGCGCAGGAGCGTGTTCAACACTGCCCAGTTGGCGCCAAGCCTATGCAGGGTGCTGAGGGAACCATTTGGCATTGTAGCCAACGGCTAGTAGCTTCACCAACGGCTAGAAACGGTCATAAACGGGCATAAACGACTAGTGCCCATTCTTGTAGATTATTTGTTGCTTTTAGGCCATTAGGCACTTGTATAAATAGGCAGTCCATTAGCAATTCTTAGGACATCCATAAATCCTCAAATCTTTGTATTCACAAGCAATTGCACAACTTTCTCTTAAGCAATAAAAGCCAACATTCCCTCAAAGCTTTCTTTGTTTGCTATCCAGCGTTCCCTTAGTAGATTTTATGCAACAAGGCTTAATAGACTTTGCCATATCAGTTAACTTTCCGCAGGCAAATCGTCTAGCGCCGTACGATATCTTAGCTTGAGTTCTAGGGTCATAACAACATGGTATCAGAGCAGGACGTACTCTTCTACATTCTTCTGCGAAGTGTCGAATCATGGATGCACCAAGCCAGGAATGGCTGACACCAAGGCTAGGCTAGCACTCATACAACTAAGCTGAATGGCTAGACCGATGAAGGCCTGAGATGCCAAGATAAGGGCTAGGCCAGAAATGTAAATGCTATGGGTGCAAAGATGATGGCACCGAGTGGAAGATGGAGCATGTCGATCCTTGGACAAAATGTTTCTCCTCATATGAAAGCACACCTCGAGCACAGGAAGGTTGCGAACTCGAGACGAGACCACAAAGGGATAGCACGGGTGATGTGCGAGAGATATAACAAAAATGGAGACGCGGGGAGTTCTAATAGAGGCATAGCACAAGCTCCAGACGTTACCACGAGGGGATGACACAAAGGTGCGAGGTAGCACAAAGAAGGTGCGATAGTCCGAGGGTGGAGATTATGGGAGTATCACGCCAGGATTGCGCCGAGGACATAGCAAGATTAGGTGGGGAAAAATGTCACGACCTTATTTTCGTGACCAGGGAGGACCTTGTAACAGCGTCTAAGCGTACGCACTGACTACAATCAAACTGCCTTGGAGAGTGGAGACGACATTAGCAATAAGGCGTTCTGCCCTAGTTGCACTGGCTTCGCCGAGTTTAGGTATGCCGACCCGATTAAGTTTGGGGAGCTTGTCACTTGTCAAGGACATAAATATGAAGGGAGATGATCATACGAAGGGCACAACTGGTCAGGAGCTATTGCCGCTTCCCTGATGAGCCCATGGCAGGGATAAACCAGTCGGTATGCTAGTCGGATGGGCAAGTTTGGGGTGGTATGGGACGCCTCAGACGCTGCTCGGGCGTATGGCTGCACGTATGAATCTAGGCCCGTCTCAAATAGATATATATATATATATATAACCTCAATATGACATGCATGATCAAAGCTTATAATAAGACATGCTTGTAGTCATTCAACTTGCATAATAATATCATACATATGTGGAAGAGACCTTCACCGACTGAGCAAAACCAAGCGAACTACAACTTGAAATCTCAATGATTACACTTCATCGGTAAAAAGGTCGTCTACTTGCCAAGGTAAAGCATACTTCACCTTACAGGAACATGACCCATTTCTTATGAAGTAACCCTCCTTACTTGAACATGACCCATTTCGAAAAGGATTTCATGATAAAGTGCACTAGATGGATCCACTAGAATAGCAAGGGTAATAATCATAATCCTATGGTGGCACATAGTTTGAGTAAAGGAGTATGGACCCTTGAAGATAGTCCACACCGACATCCAATCCATTGGTGCTAAGTCTAATCCTACGGAATACTTGAAATATTCATAAGTTTAATAACTTGTGAAAAACATGAAACATGACATGAGTAGCTCTTAAACATGCTTGACTTCTAATAGTGAGCCTAACTTGAACATGAGAATAGTTTATAGTCATACATGAACCTGTGCTTTAACATGAATGGCTCACAAGAGATAAAAATCTTGGAATAGGGCTTAACTTGATACTTGTAACATCATAGATATTTTCCATGAATTCAATACATGCTTGAAAGCCCTTAATCATCATGAAGTCACTTGACTTGTACATCATGTAATAGATCATCAATAACTTGAGAATTCTTGTCATGTCATTTTATCAAACACATGGTGGGTTCATGATACTTGATCAAAATCATGCAATTTGAGGGTGAAATAAGATGAGTAAGCATCATGCAAATCAAGAGACCAACATAGTAGCAAAACCCTTATGTAGGGTACCTTGAAATCCATGACAAAAACTCATAATAGTTCATAGTTCATAACTCAAAACATGCATAGTCTCAATAGCCAAAATCAATTCACGGAATAAGCTTGAAATAGATATTCATGCATAATTAATTCACACTTTGTAAAACCCCAACATAATTTATATTCATTATCCATAATAAGAGATACCCATAAGTAATATAACTTGAAAACATGCACTTTTCATGCAAAAAGAAGGTTGGGATCCATGGATGAAAGAACCCATGGATGAAGACCCACATACCTTAAACCTTGAATTCCTTGAGGTGAACTTGAAGTAAACTTAGAGCTTGAAATGAGTCCTTGAGTCCCTAAATTTAGTTGAAATCCTTAGCTTTGATTGAGAGAATTGATAGAGTCATAGAGAGGTTTGAGAGAGGGTTTTATGAGTTATAGAGTTGTAAAAAATGCTAAGCATGAGAGATTTCACGTTTAAGTGAACATGTGGTTATGACCCCAATGCCCTTGATTGAAATAGAAAAATCAGAGAAAATAATACACTGGTTCGCGTTCCTGGTGCAACGGAGCGAACTCCAATTTACACTAGTTCGTGTCCCTGGCGCGTCGCCGCCAGGGCACGGACAAACATTGGATTGTGAAAATTAGCAAAAATTAATTTTCACTACGGATCTTATAAAATCTGGGTTATACCCATTTTTCACTAAATTTTGCCTCCTAATCGAGAATATAAAGTCAAAATTTTGAAATTATGCACGAATTTTGAGATATATGGAAGTTATGATTATGGGACATTCTGAAACACATGAGGGGCGTTTCAGACCCGAACTTTGGACGACCTTAATGGAATTTGAAAATTGGTTTTGAAAAATTTGGACCAATATGACGCTCCACAGGAGCCCTCACGGTCCGTGTGAGGTCACACGACCCGTGTAGAGCTCCCATGAAGTGGCCCTTGGCCTATAGAGGAGTGTTGGCCCTTAAACGTGGATTTTAAACTAAGGCACACCACACTTGGACCCCTCACAATTCATGTGACACTTCATAGACTGTATGGTTGCCTTGGCTTGAAATCCCATTATTTTGTGACCAAGTCTAGTACCACTGACAAATACACAACCTATGTGAAGTGGTACGACCTCTGTGGCTGTTTGTATGGCTTCCAAAGTGAATATTTTCTAAGTATTGGATCACCGTCTTGAAACGTTCTTGTAAAATATTTTCTAAGTGAAGTGGTACGAAGGACGATACGGTCCATGTAAAATGGTATGGGCTGTGAAGTCGACCTTGTGAATGCCTTTGTCAAATTTTTTTGAAGTATTGAATCTTCAATCTCAAGCTAAGTTCACTTTCAATCCCTCAATTCAAGCTTATTTATGTTGTTTAAGACCATAATGGGTCTCCAATATCAAGCTAAGTTTAAAGGAATTCCATTAGCTAATTTTTTCACAAGAACTGATAGAAGGATCAATTTTAAATGGTCATAGATATTAGGACAAAATGAATTGAGTGGCCTATCACCTATCAAATTGAAGATCTTTGAATTAGCTTTCCAATGTATCCAGTTTCACCTTATTCTGAGTTCGGAGTAAGAAGGTATGCTCTTTTTCGTAGGACATGTCTGGGCTGGGATGGTGTGCCTTCACGGACCATGAAGAGCTGCATGACCTGTGAAGCTAACCATGACAAGTTTTAGATAAAATTTAAAGGGCCATTTTATTAAAGTGTTTTTGATATTTTGTCCCATCACCAAGGCTTTTTAAGACCTTTAAACCTCCTGTTACATTCCTAAATCTCTTCTACACTAATTCTAACCCCTTATTCAAGAATAACACACAGTTTTTAGAATCAACCTCTCAAAATTCTCTCTATGTATCATCTTCAAGATTGAAGCTAGGATTCAATTGGAGTTTCAACTTCAAGCTAAATTCTTGAAACGAGCCCAAAAATTGTCAAAAGATATGCCGGGAAGTACCCAGAATCTTAATTTTCAAATATCTCAAAATCCATACATGATATCGAAAATTTGACTTTATATTCTTGATCAGGGGGTACAATTGAGTGGAAAATGGGTCTAACCCCGATTTTAGAACAACCGAATCACAATATCAATTTCCCAAAAATTTCTTATCCAGAATGAGTCCGCGCCCCTGGCATGACGCGGCCAGGGCACGGACTAGTGTTATTTTTTGGCCAGTTTTGTTATTTGGTCCAAGGGATTTGGGTCTTGGGCCTAAGTCTTCCTATACGTAAAAATACCTATACTTAGCCGTATTTCAACACCATATCATACTAGACATTCCCCAAGACTTCTCAAACACTTAGAAAAATATTTCACCCCAAAATGCAAGTGCCAAAACTCATCCGGATCTTAATGATTTCACTCAAGCTTCAAGTCTCCATTTCCAATCATCATCAAGGAATTCTCCAAAGTCAAGGTATGCGTGTTTCAACCATTGGATAACTTCACCCATGGTGCCCAAGCTTCCTTTTTACCTAAATTACACATTTCAAAGTTGATTTGACATATGGGTTTTCTATTATTAATTTGACTATGAACTATGTTGGATTTTGTAAAAGTGTGACTATTTATGCATGTTTTGAACTATGAATCTAAAATCTATGAGTTTTGATGAGGGCTTTTTAATGTATATTTCAATGTGGTATTATCAAGTATTGGTGGGTTGATTTACTTTAAGATTGCTTGCATGATTTCACTCCTTAATTGCATGGTTTTACACTAGCATTACATAACCACCAAGAGTTTGATAAAATGTACGGTTTAGAGTTCTTGAGCTATTGATGATCCATTGCATGACCTATGACTTGAATGACTTTATGATGATGAAAGGAAGGTATATAAGTGGTGATTTCATGAAAAGTATCTATAGTGTTGCAAGTTGACTACACTTAGTTGATGGGGTGCTAGACCTCAATCACCATGGATGGGTGTAACCACCATCAACCAATTGAGAGGTTGATACCTCAATCACCATGGATGGAGGGGTGTAACCACCATCAACCAACTGAAGGGTTGATACTTCAATCACCATAGATGGTAGGGTGTGATAATCCATAATAATGTTAGTCTCTTACTACATATGTAATATGTTCTATATTTAAGCATGTTTACTTCAAGCATCATTCATGCATGCCATATTATTATATGCTCATTTATTGCCTTAATATGCATTTTGATTATGTTGCTTATCTCTTATTGCATTGATCCTACAAACTTAGTACATTCAAATGTACTAGCACACACTCTATGCCTACATGATGTTATCATGTAGGAATTAGAGCTCCACTTGACCATTCTCCTCCTCCATGTGGCTAGTACGATTCTCTCAAAGCAAGTTAGTGAATCCTCAACTCCGAGGACATTCTTCTTTTGATTTATGCTATGTATTGACTCCTTTTTATGTTGGCTACTTATGACTATGAGGGCGAGCCCGGTTGTTTGTCTTGTCCCTCGCTAACTTCTATGTTTAGAAGTATTGTTGGGCAAGTATGTAATGATGCTATGAGCCTTGACTCTCTTTGACTCTTTTGATGACTAATGATATGAAATATGTCCCTTTGCCCCATATTTCCCCTTTTTCTATCTATTGTTGTTATTTTATTGCTTCCATGACCAAATATGCACAATGATATTTTAAGAGTCTTGAATGGGGTCCCTTCAAGTTCTCCATTCGCCGTGTCATGTCTAGGCCTTAGGCTTGGGTCTTGACAAACTTGTTATTAGAGCACTAGGTTGTTAATGGTCCTCGGCCTCCAAGAGACCACAACTATGAGTAAGGGGTTATGAGACGTTTTAGGAAATGTTTCCTTTCTTCTTACTCTATGTCATGCTATAGAATTTAAGGTATGGTTTTCCCCCAAATGATTAGTCTTTGCTATGCTAGATCATGCCTAACACAAGAGGAAGAAGAACCCACACACTCAAGGAACAACTGGCTCATGGTGAGCTCTGGGATGCTCTCTCTTTGCTAGCTCAAGTCGTGGCTAATCAAGCCAACCAAGGGGCCCAAGCCCCTCATGCTCCTACTCTAGCATCTTGGGTGAGGGACTTTATGAGGATTAAGCCACCGGAGTCCAATAGGTGTAAAGTAGATGAGGACCCTCAAGAGTTTATTGATGAGGTTTACAAAGTGTTGGCTATCATGGGTGTAAGGTCAGAAGAGAAGGCGGAGTTAGCGGCTTACCAACTTAAGGGGGTGACTCAAATATGGTACACTCAATATAAGGAGGAGAAGGGGAACAGTGATGCTATTCTTTAAGAGGAGTTTAAGATGGCTTTCCTCAACCAATTCTTCCCTTTGAGATTCTTACTTTGATGTATATGCTTTGATTGATCTGGGTGCCACTCTTTCCTTTGTTACCCCTATTGTTGCTAAAAAGTTCCAT
>JAOTQR010078429.1:0-11302 GCA_025774065.1 Solanum ossicruentum
TAGCTTAGAGATGAACTTGGTGAAGATTGGAGATGGAGACTTGAAGCTTGAAGAAGAACCTTGAAGGAAAACATTAGCTAAGGATGAGGGTTTGAGACTTGAATTTGGGAGTGAAAATATGGCTAAGTGTTTGAGTGAGTATTGGGGAATGTTTGGGATGATATGAGGGTGAAATAAGGCTAAGTATAAGTAAAAACACGTTTGAGAACACTTACGCCCAAGACTCAAATGTTTTGGACTACACAAATATAATTGTGGCAGAAACTACACAGGTCCGCATCGTGGACCTATCGCAGAGACTAAATCAACACATGTCCACGATAGAGGTGAGTCGCGGTACCATCGCAGATAGGCATTGGATAAGCGATTTTTAGAAAATTGAAGTTGCTATCTACTTGCTCTTAAATCGAGGTTAGACCCTTTTTCTACTAATTTTGACCCCTTGAACAAGAATATGAAGTTGGATTTTCGATATCGCACACAGATTTGAAGATATATTGAATTTAAAATTCCAAGCATTTTAAGGCACATTTGGGGGCATTTTTTGGGGTCGTTTCAATATCTCTCCCTTGGGAACATTCTTCCTGAATGTCAAAGAAACGTACAAGAGAAGGGTAATCATAAGGAGATCAGCCCCAACAAGAATGCAGCAATACACTTTAAAACATCATTTTAAAATCTCAACATAAGTATAAAATCATTATAAACTTGGCTACTTAAACGTGGATGCATATGAATGACATAGACTGAAACATAAGACTTGGAACCATAGAAATGGACTTGATGTGTTATCATATACTTGAATAGAATGGAAGAGATATGGATATTGCTACTCTATGCTTGCACCGGCTCCCCAAGAGAACATATAAATAGATGACTCCACCAAAAGGGCCTTGACGAACACCACATCAATATTAGTCAACTTTTTCACTCATCCATCCATACCTCCATCAGGAACTTCTCCTAAGTCAACCTATCCTCCATATCACCCACCGTATCAAAGGGTTCTATAGCACTAGAGCCACCAACACATCTCCTCAACCTATAAACATGAAAAACCGAACAAACCATAATCATATCCCAAGGCAAATCCCATCCATATTCAACCTTACCAACTTCCTCTATACTCTAAAAGGACTCACAACCATAACTCATTTGTCAACCTTAACCACATCTATTCCACTTATTACCACGAACCACATCCCCCCTTGGGAGATAACCTCCACTCTACAAATTTTCCACCCAAAACTTACAACTCTAATAAGGTAGAATCAAGGATTTGCTTAAACTAGACCTCCTCAACCAAAGAAAATTGGAACCAACAAGAACACTATACTACCATTCTCAACTTCCCTCAACCTAACTTCCATTCTAACCAACCGATGGACCCCGCTAGTCTCCTCCTTGCCACCATTATCCACAAACACTAGACTACTTAGAGCACCAACAACAACACTAGCCCTACCGGAGAAACTAATACCCACCCATACCATAATCCTTAAGGAGCTCTAACCACCTCCTTGTTACCCACTATTTATACTTATCATATTTTAACAAATAACCTCTCATTTTCCAAGACTTGAAACACTACCCTGCAATGATCCACAAGCTCTTAATAAATCAATACTTCATTACTAGGGGTCACCTCAAACATGCCAAGGTAGGATTCAAAGACCCTATTCATGAAACCCATAAACACAACCAACGCATAAACCAACCAAACAACTCCACCAATATTCAAAGTGCTCACTCCTAGTCCTAAAGACATTAAGGGATATCACCTACCCTCATCCTTACTTGGGAACAAAACTTGAACCAAAGATTAATCTTAGAGAAGTGACTAACCCATTTTAGTTGACCAAATAGATCGACCATCCTCAACCATCTTATTACAACCTTATGAGTTCTACACTCATTGGAAACATGCTATTTGAGTAGCTCAAACTATCCCAAGACCTCCAACACATCAAACTAAGTTCATCCAAGATCATAAGGCAAGACTTCTATGCAATAAGAACATGGGGCATCCCTTAGAGATCAATTGAACCTTAAGACAAGAATAAACCTACCTCTTTTGCTACCACTTGACAACCCTCCACTCAAAGACGGGTTCATTAGGGAGTCAGAATCTAACTCTACGGGTCCTACCACCAAAGGGGACACAATATACATGCAACTAATTCATTTCAAGTACAACATCAAAATCCACAACATCAAATCCAACAAGCCAGAAGGCAAGAACTAATGCAATATGAACATGGGACAATACCTATGGACTTTCTAGCAACAATAATAGCCAACCAAGAGGTAATCACCAAAGGTTCGCATAACAACTCGAGGCACACAAGAAGCCCACTAGAAACCAAAATAATAAAGAAAGAGACAATGGAACACCTACCCCAACAATGCACACACATCTAAGTCAAGGAAACTTCAATATACTGGTAGCAACATCAAGCGCCCTATCTACCTCTTGCCTCCTTTGAAGAGCATAGAACCGATTACGTCTTGGAGAACCCCCTTGATGAACTTTACCACCCTTAAGCTTGTTGCGCTTACGAGGACAATTATTCATCTTATGACCTATCTCCCCACATCTATAACAAGCATCAGTACCTCTCAAGCATGGGTCGTCATGGAATCTACCACACCTTGGGCATCTAACATAAGGCACCATAACCCTTCTTTCCATGGGACTCCAAAACTTTCCTTCAAAACGGGCCCTCTTGGCCTCTTTACTGCTCTTATTACTCATCTTTTCTTCCTCCAATTGTTTGGTATACATCATTAATCAAGAAAAATCTATGTCACCAATCAACATAGCGGGCCAATATTCCTAACTCATCAAGTCAGAGACACCCATCACAAATTTATTCATCCTAGACCTTGCACCAGACACCAATTGAGGAGAATATTTCAAAAGTTGGGTGAATTTGAGGGCATACTTCCTCACACTCATAGTACTTTGTTTCAAGTTCATGAACTCCATCAATTTAGCTTCCCTAAGATCAAGTGGGAAAAATCGATTAAGAAAAGCCAATTTGAACTCCTCCATAGAACCACATTATCATTTCCCTTCTCCCCCTTTCATTGATCATACCATATTTGGGCTACTCTTTTGAGTTGGTATGCTACCAACTCTGCTTTTTCTTTCCGCGCAACACTCATGATATTCAAAATCTTGTAGACCTCATCAATGAATTTTTGTGGATCTTAATCTACCTTTGACCTATAAAACACTAGAGGATTCATCCTCATGAAGTCCCTTACCCTTGCTCCCGAGGTAGTAGCATGAGGGGCTTGGGCCCCTTGGTTTACTTGATGGCCACAACTTGGGCAAGCACTGTGAGACCATCCCAGAACTCACCATTGTTAGCTTTCTCCTCTGGAGTTTGGGCCTTTCTTTCTCGAGTGTTAGACATGATTTAGCATAGCAAAGAATAATTATTAGGGGGAAAACTTACTCCTACTCTATAGTACGACTTAGAACATGAAGAAGGGAAAGTTTTCCTAAAACGTCTCATAGACTCCTACATATAGTTGTGGTGCACAACACAACCATGAAAAAGACTCTAATCAATGTGGTGTGTTGGATTCCGAAGATCTATCAACCTAGTGCTCTAATACCATCTTTTTCACGACCCAAGCCTAGTTCCTAGACGTGACCTGTGAATAGGGAACCCCAAGCAAGCCTTATAGCATATCATCACACATCCTTGGTCATGGAAGCAAGATAGTTCATCATAAGAAACATAAACAAGGGGAAGTTGAGATCTATAGGAGAGAGACATATATTTAAATTGCTAGAATAACATAAGTGAGTCAAAGCTCAAGCATAATACATATTTGTCCAGCAACACCTCTAACATAGAACTTAGCAGGGCCAAGACAATTAACCGGGCTCACCCTTAGAGTCAAAGTATACCAAAAAGGAAAGATAGTCTCTAAGTCATAGCATAAGGACATAAATATTTCCCTCTGACATGAGGACTCACAAACTAGCTTGAATGGAAGCCACTAGCCACATGGAGGAGGATGATGACCAAATAGAGCTTCGGTTCTTACATGGTAACATGATGTAGGCATAGACTATACTTTAGTATGTTTGAATGTACTAAGTATGTAGGATGCAATGCAACAAGAGATAGGCAACATAATTGAAATGCATAAACATGGACAGTGGATAGCATAGTAATGATATGACATATCTGAATTGATGCTTGAAATAAAATCGTGCTTATATAAATCATAAATACATAAGTAGAAGGAGATCATCATCATAGACCAAACAACTAGAACTTAGAATCCAAGGTTTAACACCCCTTTGGTGGATGATCAAGGTACATACCCCTTAATTGGTAGATGAACATCACACCCTTCATCAAGGTGGCTAAGCTATCAACCCCTCAACAATGGTTAATGGACATCCCACCCTCCATTTAGGTGGCCAAGGCATCAACCCTTTGCCAGTAAATAGACATCCCACCCTCCATATAGGTAGCAAGGCATCAACCGCTTGCTGGTTAATGGACAACACACCCTCCAATTAGGTGGTCAAGGTATCAACCCCTTATCGGTTAATGGACATCACACCCTCCAATTAGATGGTCAAGGTTTCAACCCCTCAACAATTATTGATGGACATT
Source organism: Solanum ossicruentum (assembly GCA_025774065.1). NCBI lineage: Eukaryota > Viridiplantae > Streptophyta > Magnoliopsida > Solanales > Solanaceae > Solanum > Solanum ossicruentum. Next base: position 4,647 of record JAOTQR010078429.1, read on the forward strand.
ATACCCTCCACCAAGGTAGTCAAGGTGTACCACCCCCTCAACAAGGAATGGTCATTGTATAATATCATAGATACTTCCCATAAATATAACTCATATATACATGCATTTCATTATCATAAAGTCATTTAACTCATAAGACATGCTTTGGACCTTCAATTCCTAAAGAAACCACATCTGGACATTTTGTCAAACACTTAGAGGGTGTGTAATGCTAGTATAAAATCATGAAATATAGAGATGAAATCATGCAAGAAAATCCATTTTAAAACCATCAGTCAACACGTTGCAATATCCTCAAGCAATATATATCAAAACCTCTCATCAAATCTAACAATAGATCTAAGATTTATAGCCCAAAATATAACAAAACAATCCCAACTTAATATAGCTTTAAAATAGCGTGCATTGATTTCATAGTATACAAGAACTATTTGTAAATCAACTTTAAATCATGCAATTTGAGTAAAAGAAGGCTTTGGTATCATGGATGAAAAGAACCCATGAAAGAAACCCACATACCTTAGCTTGGAGATGAACTTGGTGAAGATTGGAGATGGAGACTTGAAGCTTGAAGAAGAACCTTGAAGGAAACCCTTAGCTTAGGATGAGGGTTTGAGACTTAAATTTGGGAGTGAAAATATGGCTAACTGTTTGAGTGAGTATTGGGGAATGTTTAGAAAGATATGAGGGTGAAATAAGGATAAGTATAGGTAAAAACATGTTTGGGACCACTTAGGCCCTAGACCCAAAAGTCTTGGATCGCACAGAAAAATAACTAGGTAGAAACTACACAGGTCTGCCTGCGGACCTGTCATGGAGACTGAATCCACACATGTCCGTGATGTAGGCGGTCGTGGTGCCATCGCGGGCTGACACTGGATAACCGATGTTTAGAAAATTGAAATTGCTATCCGCTTGCTCTTAAATCGAGGTTAGACCTTTTTCCCCCTAATTTTGACCCCCTAAATAAGAATATGAATTTGGATTTTCTATATCACACATGAATTTTGAGATATATGAAATTTAAAATTTTGGGCATTTCGAGGCATATTTTTGGGCACTTTTTTAGGTCATTTCACTTCTGCGTCGTGGATCCATTGAGGATACACACTGTTCTAGGCTGAAGTTGAAAAAATAAAAAAATATTTGCATATAACATTATTTTTTCTTTTCTTTTATATATAGGGTGTCTTCTCATTCATAGTTTATATTGTCTATTGATTTTATAAAAATAAATTAGAACACTTGTATAGTGAAGCAGTATCAAAGGATGTTGAGTAAGGAGGAATGAAAGTGAGGAAAGAATGAAAGTGAAGTGTATGCTATGAGCGCTTGGGAATTTAGCCTTGTCAGCCTTATCCATAAAAGTATTCCACCAGCCCGCAACCTACATTACAACCAAACAAAGACTTATGTGATCCTCTGAGGAAAGTCCCCGCTAGGTCTAAGTTTCACATTATGGGCAAGCCTATCGAATCTAGTAGCAACATGAGACATCTTTACAGAGACTGAGAGTTGTTTGTGCACCCATTTTTAATCTTCTTTTTAGGTTCTTAGTGATATGGATGGGTAATTCTTTCTTGGTGAGGGCACACGATCATATAAGGTTGGTAATTGGACGAACTATTAAACATTTTGCATGACTACGCATGTATACATGAGTGCTAGGAGCGAGTAGATTTTGTCAAGGGTACTGAAAGTTGTTCATCATGGTTCAAAGAGTGTGGCCGCATGGTGTTCATTGTACATATTATCATAAGGAGCCTCATTCATGTGTCTTTATTTGCCCAAGGATAAACAAAGCTCTGAATGTGGGATGGTGATCTTAGGCATATTTATATGCCTGATTAGCAAAAAATACCCATAAATAGAGACACATCAAAGGGAAAACTCATAGAGTCGATGTATTTTAGTGTATTTTTCTCTTATTTTGCTAACATAGGGCCAAGTGTGCCGGTTGGTTGTGTTTTTGTAGGATTTCGCTTTAGTTGGGAAAGTTCCAAAGTTAAACCCAGATTCGGAGGAAGAACACAATCAGATATTTGAATGATGAAAGTCAGTAGAAGCAGTAGGAAGACTAAAGTCCACGTGGCGGACTTGGGAAAAATTTATGGAAGTTGAAAAATGTAGAAAAAGGCACGAAGCTGAAAAGTGTGCAAAGTCCACATCGCGAATCTGTGCAAAAGATATGTAAAAGGACCAGTCAGCAAATTAAGCAAAAACTCAGTAAATATAAGGGGTCCACATCATGGACTTGAAGACACGATGCGGAAAAGTCAAGCTACGGGATTTTTATTGCTATTAATTTCTAATAAATCAGAGTTAGAAAGGAAACAATACTCAGAATCCTCTACTCAATGTCTTTGAAGCCTCTACCTTTAGCATCTAGATGGTACCACGACAGGCCATGGCTACCCAACTTAAGGAAAACAAAGCACTAACTCAAACAAGATGATAACAATATTGAAATCCTCTGAAAATAAGGAGGTCTAACCAATCAGCTGAATGCGAATAAATCCTCAACGAACTGCCAGTTGATGATCTCTAATTCCTGTCTCTGCATCATAAGATGATGTAGACCAAAGGGTGTGTCAGTACATGAAATATAAGAGTATGTAAATTGGTTGAATGAAACAGAAACAAGTAGAATAATATAGAAGTAACATCAACTCAGAATATACTCAAACAAATTGTAAAATGCCTATCTAAAGCAAGAATAAAGAGTAGACAAGTGACCCATCAACCAATCAAACCTCATTAATCAGCTCAGACACAACTCAATGGAACTCAACGCAACTCAACTCCACTCAACTTAAAGTACTCAAGGTGGGAACTTTCTGAGAGTTTCTCTTATCCGGCAACAATCACTTTGAGCCAGTGATTGTATAACAATCTCGTTGATGTTATCATAGTTGTTCCACACTTGCAAGGTAAAGAACGAATTAGATCCATAATGAATCTGGTCAATCAAGTCCACTATTGTTATAGAGACTTTTAATTAAGAGGGGAACCTCAATATAATATAGTGGTTCTAACCCTTACCTATGCTTGGCAACATAGTGAATGAGTGCGAGTTTAATTTACTCTTACTTATTTCGGTGCTCGATACTCCTCCTAGTATGTAATGCTCATAAACTCATCCATCTCAATTAATTCATCTCAATTACCCTCGTAGAGGCACTTATCATCTCAATCAATCTCATAGAGCCTCTCATCAACTCAACCTAAATTAGGCCTTTTCGCCTAACCTCAATTAACTCATTAACTCAGTGTTCGTTTAAGAACTCAAGGAATCAAATCATCATCAATAAGAAGTCATTTAGACAGAACTCAAGAACTCAATTATGAAGACTTATAGGATTATCACGCTTAATTAACTCAACCTCATACTCATATCAGGATTTCAATCAACATACTCAAGTCAAGGATCTAGACTCCATCCCTAGGTTCATTCATACTTGCTTTCACAAATTAACATATAGAATTTATACAATATCTCATGAAAAGCATCCAATTCAAGAAAATGAGTTTATGATGCTCATCAACATATGAAAATATATATAATAGATATAAGTTTCAAGAAAATAATAAAGAAAGTATTTCAAGAAACATGTAGGACTCATGGACTCTCAACTCCTCTATTACGATCAATAGGGTACATATGAGAACAATCTAATACTTTAATTTATCCTTACATACCTATTGACACCCAATTTTTACCCTCCACGGTGTCAAATTAGTCATCGAGCTTTGTTTTTATTTTTAATGATTTTTGAACCATTATTTTAAAAAAAAATCAACGCAATGCGTGGGGGCCACGCGCCCCTAAATCCTCTATTACTCCCTTCCTCTTCTTCGTTCCCCTCAAAACAAAACCCCAAAACCAGAAAATCAAGAACAACCAGAAAACCAAAACCAAGGAACCCCTTTCCTTTTCCATTTCCTTTTCTCCTTTCTTCTTCCTTCAACGTCAAAATAGCCAACGACCAGAACCCCCAACGTTCACCAGCAATCCCTACAAATCTGGCAAAAAACAATGGTGATTTTCAATCCATTGAGGATTTTGCAAAATCCCAAAGATTTCTTGCCTAAATGGAGGATTTTTGAATTTGGAATTCAAAATCCACCCCCAAAAATTCCTCGATTCGCCCTAATTTTGGGAGATATATAATTTCTTTTCCTTCTTCGTTCTAGAGCGGTCGATAATCCTTGAAACCCTAGTCAACGCTTACTCAATTTCCATAGCCGTCCCTGATTCCAAAAGTCCAATTATAGTTCACATATCCTCAAACTAATTTCCGAGAAACTCATTTGGCTTTGAAGGCCTTAAAATTGAGGATTCTCGGTCGAGGAAGGTGTAGACGAGACTCTTTGGTGGTGGAGAAGCCTCGTCAAGTTCGTCGTCTCAGGTTGCTGCCCCAGAAAAGGTAAGACCTTCGTTTTGCTTATCTCATTTTCGTTTAAGTGTCATACGCTGTGAAAATCTTGAAGCTATCGAGTTTTTGTGCCTGTTTTGAGTCTATTTTAACTAGAAATGCCATATTGTGATGAGTAGATGTTGTGGTATTGTTGTTACTGGTCGCTGAGACAATTTTTGAAATCATAGAGTCATGTTTGAGCTTAAGAGTCCTGTTTTAATGTTGGTTTCAGGCTTCCATTTAAGACTTTGTTGTGTTTGGTCGATTTCAAGCTTTTCCAGTTAAGTGATGTTTTGAAACGTCGTTTTTGCTATTCTGAGATGGCCTGTGAACTTATGGTTCTTGGTTGAGTTCACTCTTATCTTGCACCTTTGTTTTAGTCGTATTACTGTTGAGCATGTGCATCTTTTGGGTTGTTGTGTATCATTTCATTTCTGTCTTCTCCTAGCCATATTTGTTGTTAATGAGTTGTTCGTCAAGCTTTTGATATCTAGTATGGTGGTTGTTTGTCCCTTCGCTGGCTATAAATATCACTATCTGGTTGTTTTTCTTTGGGTATCATTCATATAGGTTTTGGGAATACTAGTGCAATCTCATGAAGCATACATTGAGCATCTGTTTCGTTTAGCTTGAATGACATTAACAAAGCTTTCAACCCCCTAGTTCGAGTTCGTGAAAGTCTATGTTTACAGTCTCTTTTCATGGCTTCTCACCTATTTTGGGGTATCGATTGTAGATTCTAGATGACTGAAACCCTGTATAGTTCTCTCCTTAGCATTCTTGTGTTTAGATGGTTGTTATGTCGACTTTAGTGATGATATTAGTTGTATAAGGATAATTGCAAAGCCTGCAGTCCCCTCTTGTACTGTAAATCTTCCATGAAGAAGGGATCTGGTCATTTTCATGTTTATTACAGAGAATATGGTTATTTTAATTATATTTACACCTTGTTTGGTTTAGAAATTGTCTCTACCATCGTGTTTAAACTATTTCAGGTCTAGTTTGTGTTGGTAAAGCAACTAATCAGCCTAGTAGTAGCCTATGTTATGTTATTAGGGTGTATGTTATATTTTCTTTGGTTTGGTTGAGCTGGTGTCACTGTTCTGTCTTGCTCTAGAAAGCATTGGGGAATGCTGATGATTTACCTCTAGTTCATAGTTGAACGACAGTTTCCAGCGGATGTCTTGGGACTGTTGTTATTACATCGTTTCAATCATTATTTCCTAGTGTGATCTAATCGTTTAAGTTGACCATTAACTCTTCTTTTTATAAATACAGCCCTGATAACAAGGTTTTGGAGTTCGTTTAGATCTCGTTATTGCCTTATATCTCTCAAACTTCAAGTCTTAAGTTACAAATGGTTACACTAGCTCATAAATGTGTTCATTCACATGTTATTGCTAGGCTATATGTGGTATGTTATTGTATATTGGCTGAGATCACTGCTGCTGTAAAATTTTGTTCACTGTCACTGTTCTGAGTACGAATTTGATAGTATGCAGTCTTAGGGTTTATTTTCTGGTGGTTATAGGATGTTACAGTCAAATTACTATTTAAGCATGATTTCTTGGTATGTTGATTGAGTTGTTTTGTTTCTGTTTCGCTTGGTTCTTCTAAAGTTAAGGTTCTGGGTCACAAGTGATAGTGTGTGGGTCTTTGTTTTCATTAGGAGTCTTGCTAATTGCAAAAATTATTATTTGAGCTCCTTGTTTCTCTTAAAAAAACACACAGTGAGTTTGTTTGGTTTTCTATGAATATAATCTGCCTAAAGTGCTGTCAAGGTCACTATAGTTCTGCTTCTGCCTGCTCCTTGTCCCCATCTGAGTTCTTTGGGTTTTGAATAGTCAAATGTATTCCTTTGTCGCATTAAGCAGTGGTTTAAGATGAGAGACACCTATCTGTTTGTGCTTTCTCATTTTAGTATTGTCCTGTTATGTTGTTAATATTATATTAAGTCGTTCATTAATCCTTATTGCCATTTGTTTGCATGAACGATGCCCCGAGCCCATTTTGGACTCCTCATCCTGCATTCCTTGGGCTATGAAGGCCTAAATCTCCTCTTCTTCGAGTCAAGTCCATTCCAGGAAAAAAGAAGCTATTATACAGATTTCGGAAGAAGGAATCACACTTATATACTGATATACGTGTGTATATACAACAACATAAAGAAAAGGCCCAAAGGCTTTAACAGATATTTAAACGGGATAAAGGCCCAAAATTACTTCAACTCTCTTCTTT
>JAOTQR010078430.1:0-11301 GCA_025774065.1 Solanum ossicruentum
ATAGTCATATATATATATATATATATATATATATATATATATATATATATATATATATGAGACATAGCATAACCGCCAATAAGATCATGTGAGCTATAAATAAAATTTTAATATCTACCCGTGCATCAAAAAATGAGCCAACTTGCTAAGGTAGAACTCTACCTTGCTAAGAGGGTTTCATGAAACATGTGCTATATTTTGATCCACTAGCTAGACTATATTGGCAAAAATGCTACAATGACACATAGTTATGGAACTAAAGATTGCTTCTAAGGATCCCTGAGGTTGAGTCCACACCTCAAGCTTCATTCAGTGCTAAGTCAATATCCCACAGAATATTTTTCATAAAAATCATACGAATCTTGAATTCATAAGCTTTACATAAGTTTCTTAGTTCATAAATTTTATAATTTTTTCCTGTAGGAAAGCCAATTTCATAATCAACCAATCCAATTCATAAATCATATTTATCGAATAACTCATTTTCATGTAATTGATGTAATGTGGGGGTAGGTCTTCCATAATTATAAATAAAAGATTAATAGGTTCATAGGTCATACTTTGCATAAACATACTTGAACACTTGAAATTTCATAATCATGAATTGTAAGTAAAAGTTAGGAAAAAAAACATGGGTTCTTACATAATCAACTTAAAATCATGAGATTAGATTAAAAATATGAATAACATAAAATAATAACAATCAAAATTACAATTTTGGGAACCCATAAGTAATTCCATAAATCCCAGATATCGTGTGGTAGAATTCACTTGGAAAACATAAGATCTTACAATTTATAGCAAAGTATGCGTAATTGAGTAAATAAATATTATATAAATCATAATTCCTACAATTGAATTTGAGACCATAAAAATTATTAAAATATATCCTTGAATTTGGATAAAAAGAGAGGAATTTGTTGGGCTCCATGGGTTAATGGGTCCCACAGATGAAAACCTACATACCTTGCGTAGAAATCTAGCTTGAAAAACCTTGACGTTAATGGTAAAATTTTTGTGAAACTCTAGCTTCCATGCATTGATCTTGAGATAGAATTAGAGAAGAAGACTTAGGTGGTTCTAATGAGGAATGGGGCAATAATTTGGATTTGGGGTGAAGTTATTGAACAAAACAGTTATAAGTAGTTTAAATAAGGTCATAATGAGTAGTTTAGGGGTTTGGAGGGTAGATAATTATAAGAAGGCCCTTCATTAAATTCTTCTAGAAAGGATCTGCAGGACCATTCTATGTTTATAGACACATGTACAGTTTGTACAAGAGGTCTTGTAGGTCTTGATGATCTTTAAAGACTCTAGTTCCGAACTAAGAAATACTCTTTACAACCTGTCAAAATTTCTATGGGCTCATCTGGTTAGTCCTTAAGACAAATGTTAGAAAACCAAATGATGGCTAGATTCCACTATCTGCAGATTAATTTATAGTCCATAAAAGCTCCATTGTGTAGAATTATCCCTAAACTACAAAAATTATCTAAGTGTCCAACAATTTTACGAAGCCATTTCATGATCCTTCAATCTATCTATGGTCTGTATAAACCTCTCATCCATTCAAGCCAAATTTCTCAAAAAAATTTAAGTATGAGGGTCATCATGAACCCCTAACTATGACCCATGATTGGTTTCACGAGCCATAGGTAGTGCTTGTCGAACCTGCATCAGTCCAGTTTTTGAGAAGTTTTTCTTATTTTGACTTTGTCACTTATGGGATATTACATTTTTGAACAGTGGAAGGATCCACACCTGAGGAAAAGGCAAAAGCAAGAGTGAAAGTACTTTGATTTTAGGGATTTGCTTCCTCTTGCATGGAAGTTGCTGGCCGGGATTGTGTCCTGGCCGAGCGGAAGCAGGATTTGCTTCCTCTTGCACGGAAGTTGCTGGCCGGGATTGTGTCCTGGCCGAGCGGAAGCAGTATATTAGTGCCTTATGCGGGCCTTCTTCTTCCTCTCCACTTTCTGTCTCGGGTTAGAACTTCTTACTGTAATGCGCCCCCCCCCCCTTAATGTTAGCGCAGGTTGCCTGTTACTCAAGCTGACATTCTCGCTTCCGCTTCGTCCACTACCACTCGCGCCGAGGCTTCCCTCTAAGGCGGTTGGACTAGTTTAGGACCCTTATATATACCCCTGCATGTCTTTTCTCTCATTAACATTTAGAATACTTTTAGATTATAGATTGGTGAGGAGAAAAGCTAGAGTTCATGCATGCCCACCAAATTCTTTCAGTGTTAATTAAAATATCGATCTTCTAGATCTGTAAAGATGCTCATAGCATCGTGTTCAGTCCATAAACACTTCTTGCATCTCCTTGTTAAAGAGTTCAAGTTGATTTTTATCCTTAATTCCTTGAGTGTTGAATGAGTTAATCCTTACTTTATTGAGTTCTATATAAATATATATTGTGATCATAACTGCTCTTGCACTTCTAATTATTGAAATTCTATTTATGTTTACATTTACACAAGTCCTGCTTGAGTTTATGTTCTTTTCTAACTATGGATATTTTTGAGTTGGTAATGATGATTTTCATGCATTACCATGCAGTAAGTATTCTAGGGAATATGAGTGTCGGAAATGTATATAAATTTTATTGAGTTATAAGATTGATAAATTTTGATTTTATGCTTGTTTTAGTAAAGGGTAGATGAGTTAGGGTTTCATAGACAACTAATAATTTTAATGAATGAACAGGAAGAGTTGAGGAGAATTTAGCCTTTTGAATAATGTTCCATGAAACTAGACAAGATGGTTTTTTAGTATTTTACTCACTTGATGTATATGATATAATTAATTATTTTGAGAGTAATGTCGAGCACCAATTTGAGTACGAGTTTATACAATTCAAAACTCATAAACCACGTAGGCAATGTTGGATAGGATTGTGCCCATTTTGGGGTCACTCCTGACTTACTTGAAAATGGATTTTTATCATGGATCCAGTGACATTGTATCCTTGCTCCAGCAAGATATTGGATAGATGTGGAATGATAGCAGTTCATTATACCGTCACTAGTTCATAAGTGGTCGTTGTAGGTTAGAGAAACTGCCCATAGAGTATACCTTATTACTATTTAACTTAATTTCACTTATTGATCATATTTTATCAAACATTGCATTAGTCATATACTTGCATATTTTTAATTGACTTGAGCTATATTATCATTTATTCTTTAGGAATATTTTCTTTCAACCATATTACATGCCATACATTCCATGTACCGACGTCATTCGATGTTGCACCTTTTCATGTTGTAGATAAAAATGTTAGAGATCCTCAACAGGACATTGTTAAAGATCAGTCCCTTTTCATCTTTGGTAAGACCTCCTTATATTTGGAGGAATTGTTTACTTCATTGTCTTTTTTTTATATAGATGCTCTTTGAGGTAGCCACGAACTTGTCTCGGCACATTCTGATTAGTATAAAATGGTTTCATATACATAGTAGAGTCAATGTGTTTTTCTTTCAGAGTCTAATTTTAAAAGATTAGATTTCACTATTGAGTTTCTTATGTTTAAGTTATATTTTATTTTGAGTACTTAAATCATTTATTTATTGAAGAAAATGTTTGAGTTACCCTCTTCAAATAATTCATCTAGTGAATGAGTCTTTAGCTAAGTGAGTTAGTTAGGCCAAAAGTTCGCTTGGAATTCACAATGAATTTCAAGTGTCGGCCACATTCCAGGGTGTAGGCTCGAGGCATGACAATGGAGGCACATGACTATTCTCTCTTTTTGGAGTCTAAGAAATGAAAAATATTTTTGCACAAGACAAAATATCGATGTTCTCTAGAATACATATGTACATATGTATATATATCTGTGTGTAATAAACTTAAAGCTAAAATTGATAAACTAATTTTATCTTGTTTTAGAAAATACTTTTTCATTTGATTGTGTGATTTGTATTTAGTACAACTCTAGACTAGTTTGTTCAATTGGTATTTCACTTCATATGCAACGATATATGTATTTTAATTATATAAAATCAATGTAGTAGAAAATAATCTTGATTGTTTGTATAGATAAAAATAGATGTTTGGATAGTACATGGTAGAATCACGAGGTTAATCAAAATAACATTCAACTCATTTATCAAAAAAATAATAATAAAACTTCTTTTTGCACCCTTGCAGATGTCCTACTCTTAATGAAAACAAAAGAGACCTTAATTATTTTTTTCTTTTGATACTTGCATTTTAAAAATAACAGGGGATATGGAAGAGTAATAGAAATGGGAGAGCATTGCCAGAAGAAAAATTGAATCTTCACATATAGAACAAAAATTAGTATATATGCCCACGTGATGCGCAAAATAGTTTGAGCGTGCAAAATTATTTAAAAAATATTACAACAACAACATACCAGTGGAATCCCACAAGTGGGGTCTGGAATGGGTGAAATGTACGTAGACCTTACCATTACCTCATAGAGATAGAGAGGTTGTTTCCCGAGAACCCTCATCTCAAAAATACATAAGTAGAATAAAGTAGATATGGAAAGAATAGAATGGAAAAGAAATGAAACAAAAAGGATGACTGACAACTCAAAGCAATGATGGAAATTAAATACACTAAAACTAATAAACATAAAATGAATACTGACATCACGGGATGTAAAGACCCGACTAATCTTGCTAACCTATCCCTACCAATCAATTAGCTTATTACTCTTATCCACGACATCCATTCCTTTCTATCTAAGGTTCTGTAGTCAGTGAGATCAAAGTTTCAAAATATCTTGTTTAATTACCCACCCCTAATACTTCTTCAATCTATTTCTACTCCTCCATATAACTCGCAAATCCAACCTCACGCACCTCCTAATAAGAGCATCGATACTCCTTCTCTGTACATGTCCAAACAATCTGAAATACCCCAAAATGTGCTATAGAAATGTCCATAATTGTAATTTTCTTACATCACAAAATTTGTGCGTGATATCAAAAATTTGACTTCGTATTCTTGAAGAGGGGGCAAAATTGAGTGGTAAATGAGTACTTTCCCAATTTTAGGAGACCCGTAGCAGAAAAAGACTTTCACTAATTTTTGAAAATGGTAGCGATACGCGACCTAGCCGCAACGCACCAAGGGCACGGACCAGTGTTGTTTGTCCCTTCACGATGGGTCTGCGTCGTGCTAGTGACGCGGACCAGTGCAATTTTTCCCCTATTTTTCTATTTCGGCCCAAGGGCCTTGGCATCATAGCTCGATGCCCACCTTTGTGTAAAAACACCTATACTTAGTCATTTTTCAACTCTATATCATTGAAGACAATCTCAAAAACCTCTCCAAGACTTAACCAAATATTTCATCTAAATTCAAGTGTCCCAAGCCTAATTTTGGATCTCAAGAGCTTTATTCAAGTTTTCTTCAAGTCTTCATCAAGGAAATCCCCAAATTTAAGGTATGTGGGTTTCATCTATTAGGTCCTCTCACTCATGGAGCCCAATCTCCCTATCTTATGAAAATTGCATGTTTCAAAGTTGTATCATCTATAGGTATCTTTCATTATGGAATTTTGGTTACAAATTATGTTGGGGGTTTTGAAATTTCGATTGATTATGCATATTTAACTATATCAAGCTTATACAATGAATGAGTTTTGTCTATTGAGACTATGCATATTTCGAGCTATGAAACTATGATCTGTTATGAGATTTGATGATGGATTTCAAGGTATCTTGCATGAGGGATTTACTATCTGTTGGTGGATTGATTTACTTTGAGTTTTCTCTTATTATTTCACTCTTGACTTGCATGATCTTGAATTAGCATTGCACACCCATCGAGTGTTTGATAAAATGTCTTGACAAGGATTATCAAGTTATTGATGGTCTATTACATGATTTAAAAGTCAAGTGACTCCATGATGATTAAGGGCTTCCTAGTATGTATTAAGTTCATATAAAGTACCTATGGCATTGCAAGTGAATTGTTGGGCTCCTATGTTTTGTTATCGTCTTGGGAAAAATGTAAAGTCCTTTCTTGATATTTGGATATGATGGTTTGATGAACAATTTTCATGACTCCCACCTTATATATTATATTGTAAGATATGGACATCTTATAAGACCTACCAAAAAGTCCATGTCATAAGGTAGAATCACTCATAACTCCTACACAAAAGATTGTATTGTAAGGTAGAGATATCTTAAGACACCTACCAAAAAGGTCATGTTGTAAGGTATAATTCATGGCTCCTATCAAAAAATTTTATCGTAAGGTAAGGATACTCTATAATGCTACTGGAAAGGCCATGCCATAAGGTAGAAAAACTCACAGCTCTTACCTAAAATATTATATCGTAAAGTAGGGGACATCTTATACTATCTATCAAAAAGACTATGTTGTAAGGTAGGGGTATTGGTAAAACTCTCTGAAAAGGTTATATAGTAAGTTGAGTGGGTGGCTATTTGGCCTTCTCACGTATGTTTGTGTAAAGTTTGAGTATATATTCCATGTTGAGTTTATGTTCCATGATTATAATTAAGCGTCTTGTTATTATGACATATGACTCTTATTGAATTGCATCCCGCATACTTAGTACATTCAAATATACTAACGCATACAATATGCCTACCATGTAGGGATTGGAGCACCTTTTGATCATCCTCCTCGTGGATAGTTTGGTGCTTTTAAGTTAAACTTTGGTAAATCCTCATGTTCGGGACACTAGCTATTCTACTTTTACTACTTGGTATCTCCTTCTATGGAACATTTGATACAATAAGGGTGAGCCGGGAAAGTGTCTTGGCCCCCGCCGAATCTATGTTAGAGGTGTTATTGGAACAATTGATGTACTTATGCTATGAGCTTGACTCTTGATTATTTTATGACTATCAAAGCCATCTCTTAGCCCCGTTTTCCTTATTTATATCTCTTGTTGTTATTTTGCTTCCACAATCAAGGATGTGAGATTGATATGCTAAGAGGCTTATTTGGGGTTCCTTCGGGTCCCACATTCGTCGTGTCACATCTAGACCCTAGGCTTGGATTGTGAAAAACTTGGTATTAGAGCACTAGGTTATTAATGGTCCTCAGAATCCAACACGCCGTGTCGATTAGAGTCTTATTCATAGTTGTGAAGCGCACAACAATTATGAATGGGAGGCTATGAGGCATTTTAGGAAATATTTCACTTCTTCATGGTCTATATCGTGGTTTAGATGTGAGTGTAATGCTTTCCCCTAGTGAATGCTCTTTGATCTTCTAGATCATGCCACTTCAAAGAGGAAGACCAAGGAGGGCCTGCACACCTGAGGACGGTCCGATCCACCAAGCCACTCTAGGGGAAGGGGCCACTTAAGTCGAGTTTTGGAATGCCATCACTATGTTGGCACATGCAATGATCAACCAAATTCACCGAGGCGTCCCAGCCCCTCATGCTCCCACTCCGACTTCTAGGGTGAGGGATTTTACTAGAATGAACTCACTGGAGTTCCATGGATCCAAGATGGATTAGGATCCCTAAGAGTTCATAGATGAGGTGTACAAGGTGCTAAACATCATAGGGGTCAATTCGGAGGAAAAGGCAGAGTTGGCGGCTTACCAACTCAAAGGGGTGGCTCAAATTTGGTTTTGGCAATGGTAGGTGGAGAGGGGAGATCATGATGATATTCTTTGGGATGAGTTCAAGGCCGCCTACCTCAACCAGTTCTTCCCGATTGAGTTGAGAGAGGCTAAAGTGATGGTGTTCATGAATCTTAAGCAAGGTTCCATGATTGTGAGGGAACATTCCCAAAAGTTCAACAAGCTCTCAAAGTATGCTCCTCAATTTGTCGCCGAACCTAGATCAAGGATGAACAAGTTTATGTCGAGGGGTGTCCGACATGGTAGATGAAGAGTGTTGTATCGCGATGCTTGTAAGATATATGGATTTTCTCGGCTCATGAGCTTTTCTGAATAACTTGAGGGGAAGAAACTTAGGAAGAGGAGAAGTGGGGATTCCAAGAGGGCTCGTTTTGAGGGCAACCAATTTCAACAATGTCTCGAGTTTCAAGGCCAAGGATCCTCTAGTGCTACAAACAAGAGGGTTGTTAAGGATAAGATGCCTAACCCAAGGCCCCAAGGAAGTGATGATGGGGTGATCTATCCTAGATGCCCAAAATGTGGAAGTAAACATGGTGGAACATGTTAGAGGAACACGGGTGCATGCTTTGGGTGTGGCGAGATGGGCAACAAAATTTTGGCTTCTCCACTTACTCAAGACAAGGGTAGAGGTAGTGATATTGATCAAAGGGATCAAGGTGGCCAACAAGGGTGTGCTCAAAGATATAATCAGTTATTCTTTTCAAGGGAGATAATGAGGGGATGAGGTGTCCGATGATGTTATCGGTATGTTAAGAGTTTTCTTGATTTTGTTGTGCATGCATTGCTAGGTCTAGTTGACACTATTTCTTTCATTATTCCTTGTGTTGCTAATAAGCTTCATGTGTGCCTCAATTATACATGTGAGCCCTTTGGTGTCAACTACTCCCTCACCCCTCATTGATGAGTCTATTATTGCTAGAAAGGTCTATAGGGGATTGTCCCGTGTCATTATTGCATAAAGTGTTATTTTTGTGATGTTTTTGAACTTGGAATGGTGGATCTGAGTTTGTCCTTGGGGTGGTTTGTTTACATGTATATCATGCTTCCAATGATTGTAGAACCCGTAGAGTTAGATTCCAATTCCTTAATGAGTCCATACTTGAGTGGGGGAGTGGTAGAGTGGTGGTTAAAGTAGATTCACTTCTTGTCTTAAGAACCAAATTAATCTTTAAGGGTTGCATTTACCATCTCGTGAGGGGTAGGGATGTTGAGTCTAAGGTCATTCTTATTAAGTCGATTCTGGTAGTTAATGAGTTTCTTGATGTCCTTTCTGATATATTGAATTTGTGGTAATCTCTTTTGCTTGACCAACTCCCCGACTATGTTTGTGGGTCATGAATAGGGTCTCTAAACCCCATCTTGATATATGTGTAGTGGCTTTGTGGATGGTATATTAGTTTATTTTCAGAATGAAGAAGTGCTTGTGGGTCATTTGAGTGTAATGTTGTAAATCTTGAGGGATGGGAGGTTGCTTGCTAAATTAAAAAAGTAGGAATTTTAGGTGACTAGGAGATGGCTAGAAAGGTTTATCGGTTGGATAGGTTGCGAGTGAGGTTGGATAAAGTTGTGTATGGTAGTGTAGTGGTTTGATAGTTCTAATCTAAGTTGGTTGAAGAGGTCAAGATAGAGCAAGACTTTGATCCTGCCTTGCTAGAGTTGAATGCTTTGGTGGGAGAAGGTAAATAGGAGGTTTTCTCCCAAGGGGAAGATGGCATCCTTAGGTACTAAGGAAGGCTATATATGTTTGTGTTGATGATTGGTTTCACTTGAGAGTCCCACCCCTGTAGGGTGTGATCCTGTTTGACAAGAAAGGGAAATTGAGCTTAAGGTTTGTGGGTCCTTGTAGAGTGTTGAGGAGAATTGGTGAAGTTTCTTATGAATTGGAATTGCCTTTGGAAATGAATATGGTTCATCTGGTCCCTTCATGTGTCTATGTTAAGGAGATAAGTTGGTGACCCAAGTGCCATAGAACTCTTTGACGTTGTGGGTGTTGTGGAGGATGAGTTGAACTATGAAGAGGTCCCGGTGGATCTATTGGATGGACATGTGGAAAGGTTGAGGAACAAAGATGTAGCATCTGTCAAAGGTTCTTTGGAGAAATAGACAAGTCGAAAGAGTCACTTGGAAAATCGAAGCGGACTTGAAGAAGCAATATTTGTACCTCTTTCTTTCTATTCAAGCCTAAGATAACAAATTAAGTTCTACCCATGATTTCAAGTCCTAAGTTTCAGCCCTCATATCATGTTGTATGCAGTCATGTTTATGGTAACAAGTTTATGGTGACTTTTGATACTCATGTTGAGACTTTTTGAAAATGATGTTTAAATGCATGTTGCATTTATGTCGGGCTAAACTTTTCATGATTACTTCTTTTTTGCACATTTCTTTGACATTCAGGAACAAATGTTCCCAAGGGGAAGATATTGAAACGCCCCAAAAATGTGCTTCGAAAATGCCCATAATCATAACTTTCATATATATCTCAAAATTCGTGTGTAATATCAAAAATCAAACTATGTATTCCTGATCAAGGGGTAAAATTGAGTGAAAAATGGGTATAACCCT
Source organism: Solanum ossicruentum (assembly GCA_025774065.1). Lineage (NCBI taxonomy): Eukaryota > Viridiplantae > Streptophyta > Magnoliopsida > Solanales > Solanaceae > Solanum > Solanum ossicruentum. The sequence goes on from JAOTQR010078430.1 coordinate 10,170, forward strand.
GATTTTAGAAGACCCGTAGCGAAAAATGTTTTTCATTAATTTTTTGAAAATAGTGGCGATCCGCGCCCTAGTCGCGACGCACCAAGTGCACGGATCAGTGTTGGTTGGCCCTTCATGTTGGGTCCGCATCACTAGTGCGACACAGACTAGTGTAGTTTTTCCCCTGCTTTTCTATTTTGTCCCAAGGGCTTTAGGGTCATATCCCTATGCTCACCTATGCTTAAAAACGCCTATACTTAGCAACTTTTTAACTCTATATCAGTGAACACACGCTCAAAAAACCTCTCCAACACTTAATCAAATATTTCATCCAGATTCAAATGTCTAAGCCTAATTCCAGATCTCAGGAACTTCATTCAAGCTTCAGGTGCTCTTTAAGTCTTTATCAAGGAAATCCCCAAATTTGAGGTATGTGGGTTTCATCCATTGAGTCCTTCACCCATGGAGTCTAATCTTCCTCTTATGAAAATTATATTTTTTTTTCAAGTTTTATCATCTGTGGGTATCTGTTATTATGGACTTTTGGTTATAAATTATGTTGGGATTTTTAAAATATTGATTGATTATGCATGTTGAACTATATCAAGCTTATACTATGAATTAGTTTTGTCTAGTGAGACTATGCATGTTTTGAGCTATGAAACTATGATCTATTATGAGATTCGATGATGGATCTCAAGGTATCTTGCATAAGGGGTTTTACTATGTGTTGGTGGATTGATTTTCATTGAGTTTTCTCATATTATTTCACTCTTGACTTTCATAATTTTGAACTAGCATTTTACACCCATCGAGTGTTTGATAAAATGTCCTAATAAGGATTATCAAGTTAATGATAATCTATTACATGATTTAAGTCAAATGACTCCATGATGATTAAGGGCTTCCTGGTATGTATTAAATTCAGGTAAATTACCTAAGGCATTGCAAGTGAATTGTTGGGCTCCTATGCTAACTAACTCCATGATGATTAAGGGCTTCCTAATATGTATTAAATTCATATAAAGTACCTATGGCATTGCAAGTGAATTGTTGGGCCCCTATGTTTTGTTATCCTCTTGGAAAAAATGTGAAGTCCTTTCTTGATACTTGAATAAGATGGTTTGATGAAGTATTTTCATGACTCCTATCG
>JAOTQR010078431.1:0-11300 GCA_025774065.1 Solanum ossicruentum
GTGTGTGTGTGTGTGTGTGTGTGTGTGTGTGGGGAAGAAGACCTTAACCGACATAGAGCAAGCGAGCTGCTACTCGGAATCCAAGGCATGACACCTGCTTGGTAAGTTGATCAAGCCATGTGGCCCCCTCGACAAGGTGATTGAGGAATGTCACCCCCTCGACAAGGTGTGGTCTACTTAACAATCCGAGGCATGTTACCCCCTCAACAAAGTGATCGAGGCATGCCATCCCCTCAACTAGGTAATTAAAGGCATGTCACCCCCCTCAATAAGGTGTGGTATAACTAGATAGATACCAGTAGAAAGCCATAAGAGAATATATATGATCCTATGGTACCACATAGTTTAGAGACTAAAGACCTTATATAAGGACCCCTTGAGTCGAGCCCCCATCTTAAGCCTCAATCGGTGCTAAGTCTCATCCCACGGAATACTTGAAATAGTCATAACTTTAATAATAACATGAATACATGCAAGAGACATGATAATATGACATGGGTATCTCTATAACATATTTGACCTCTACTATTGAGCTAAACTTGAACATGAGGGTAAAATAATAATCATGCTTTATCCTCCAACTTGACATGAATGACTCACTAGAGGGTAAAATCTTGAAACATGGCTCAACTTGATACTTGCAAAATCATAGATACTTTTCATTAATTCAATACATACTTGAAAGCCCTTAATCATCATGAAGTCACTTGACTAGTAAACCATATAATAGATCATCAACACTTGAAAATTCTTGTCATGTAATTTTATCAAACATATGATGGGTTCATGATACTTGTTCAAAATCCTGCAATTCAAGAGTAAAACGAGATGAGTAAACTCAATGCAAATCAACCCACCAACATGGTATCCTCATTTAAAGTGTCTTAAAATCCATCATAAAATCTCATAATAGTTCATAGCTTTATAGCTCAAATCATGCATAGTCTCAATAGACAAAACCAATTCATGGAATAAGCTTGAAATAGATATTTATGCATACTCATTCAATACTTGATAAAACTCCAACATAATTTGTATTCATATTTCATAATAAAATATACCCATAGATAATACAACTTGAAATCATGTAGTTTTCACAATAAGAGAAGGTTGGGCTCCATGGGTGTAAGGACCTATGGAAAAGACCCACATACCTTAAACCTTGAATTCCTTGAAATTAACTTGATGAAGACTTGAAGATTGAGATGGGTTCTTGTGTTCCAAAACTAAGCTTAAAATTCTTGAATTTGAATGAGAGATTTGATAAAGTCTTGAAGAGGCTTTAAAGAGGGTTTTATGAGCTATAGAGTTGAAAAATGGCTAGGTATGGGAGATTTCATGTTTAAATGGGCATGGGGCTATGATGTCAATGCCCTTGGGTGAAATAAGAAAACTAAGGAAAATATACAATGTTCAATGCCCCAGGCGCGACGCAGACCAAACACGGAGTTCCAAATAAACTAGTCCACGCACTAGGCGTGTTGCGACCTGGGCGAGGACAGACACTAGAAATAAAAAATTAACGAAAATTATTTTTTGATATAGGCCTTTCAAAATCTGGGTTATACCTATTTTCCACTCAATTTTGCCCCCCGATAACGAATATGGAGTCAGATTTTCAAAATCACCCACGAATTTTGAGATATATGGAAATTACGATTATGGGACATTGCGAAGCACATGAGGGGTGTTTCAATATCTCCCCTTTGGGAACATTCGTCCCCGAATGTCAACGAAAAATATGTAAGAGAAATAATTATGAACATTTTAGCCATACATGAATGCAACAAATGCATTTAAACATCATTTTGAAAATCCCTCAACATGAATGTCAAAAATCACCATAAACTTGCAACAATAAACATGAATGTTTGCAAAATGACATGAGCGCTAAATATTAAGACTTAAGATCTTAGATGGGACTTAGTATAACCTTAGACTTAATTAGAGTGGAAGAAATATGGGTATCACTTATCATGTCTGCCTCAGCTTCCCATGTGTCACTTTCAACTTATTGATTCCTCCAAAGGACCTTGACGGATATTACATCTTTGTTTCTCAACCTCTTCACTTGTCTATCAAATATCTCTCCCAAACCTTGTCATGGGTCAAATTATCTTCCACAACACCCACAACCTCTAAGGGTACTATAGCACTTGGTCACCCACACACTTCCTTAACATAGACACATGGAAGACTGGATGAACCATATTCATCTCCATAGGCAACTCCAATTCATAAACAACCTTACCAACCTTCCTCAGAATTCTATAAATGTCACGACCCAAGCCTAGGTCCTAGATGTGACACGGTGAATGGGAACTTGAAGGGACCCCAAAAAAGCCTCTTAGCATATCAATAACACATCCTTAGTCGTGGAAGCAAAATAAATAACAACAAGATATATAATAAAAGGGAAGTGGGACTAAGGGAAGTTTTTGATAATCATAAAAGAATATAAGAGTCAAGCTCATAGCATAAGTACATCATAATACCAACAATACCTCTAACTTGGAATGGAACGTGGGCCAATAAACTTTCCGGGCTCACCCTCATAATAACAAGTGTTCAAGATAATGAAGTCTCAAAATAGCTAGAGTAATGTAGATAGTGTCCTCAAACTTTAGGACTCACCAATGCTTATCTCCGAAGTATCGAACTAGCCACGTGGAGGATGATTAAAAGAAGCTCTGGTCCCTATATGGTAATATTATGTAGGCATAGAGTATGCATTAGTACATTTAAATGTACTAAGTATATGGGATGCAATGCAACAAGACATAAGCAATAATATTCAAAATACATTATCATAAACAATAGATATATAATCTCAATATAGATTGCATGATCAACGCTCATAATAAAACATGCTTGTAAATCAGTCATCTTGAACAATATGTATACCATACATATGTGAGAAGTCACCTCAACTTACATAGACCAAGTAGCTACAAATTAGACTCCAAGGCCTTGCACCCCCTCGGTTCAGGTGACCGGGCATGACACCCCCTGGCGAAGTGTGGTTTACTTGTCAAGGCAAACCAAACATGAAAGCACAAACTAGATGGATCTACTAGTATAGCATGGGTAATAATCATAAACCTTTGGTGGCACATTGTTTAGAGACTAAAGACTTTATGTAAGGACCCCTTGAGTCAAGCCCCCATATTAATCCTCAATTGGTGCTACGTCAAATCCAACAAAATACTTGGATAATCGTACTTTAATGATAACATTAACAGCTTGTAAGAAAATGACTTAAGTATCTCATAAACATGCTTGACCTCTAGTAGTGAGCCTAACTTGAATATGAGAGTAGATCATAATCATACATGAACCCTTGCTTTAAAATGAATGGCTCACAAGAGCTAAAAGTCTTGAAATAGGGCTTAATTTGATATTTGTAAAATCATAGATACTTTTCATGAATTCAGTACATGCTTGAAAGCCCTTAATAAACATATAGTCACTTGACTTGTAAATCATGTAATAGATCATGAATAACTTGAGAATCCTTGTCATGTTATTTTATCAAACACATGGGTGGGTTCATGATACTTGTTCAAAATCATGCAATTCAAGAGTGAAATAGGATGAGTAAAATTAATGCAAATCAACCCACCAACATGTAATAAAACCCTAATGTAGGGTACCATGAAATCTATTAGAAAAGCTCATGATAATTCATAGTTTCATAGCTCAAAACATGTATAGTCTCAGTAGTCATAATCAATTAATGGAATACCTGAAATAGACATTCATGCAAAATCAATCAATACCTGGTAAACCCCAACATGATTTATGCTCATATTTCATATTGCAAGATACCCATAGGTAAAACAACTTGAAATCATGCAATTTTTATAAAAAGGAAAGTTGGGCTCCTTGGGTGAAAGGACCCAATGGATGAAATGAATTGCATGATCCTTGAGTTCCAAAATTTGGCTTCAGATCCTTAGATTTGAATGAGAGAATTTATAGAGTCTTAGAGGGGTTTGAGAGAGAGTTTTGTGAGTTATAGAATTGAAACAATGGGCATGGGGTGATTTCATATTTAAGTGGGCATGGGGTTATGACCCCAACGCCCTTGCCTGAAACAGAAAAACCAAGGAAAATAATACACTGTTCCGCACCCCTATCGTGTCGCGGACCGGGCGGGGACTTTGGATTACACAGTGGCGCGCCCTAGGCGCAAACGACCACTGGAAATTGAAAATTAGCAAAAATTAGTTTTTGGTATAGGTTTTCTACAATCAGGGTTATACCCATTTCCCTCTTAATCTTGCCCCCTGATTGAGAATATGAAGTCGGATTTTCAAAATCATACACGGATTTTAATATATATGAAAATTATGATTATGGTCATTCTGAAGCACATTTGGGCCGTTTCAATATCTCTCCCTTGGGAACATTCATCCCAGAATATCAAATAAACATGCGTAAGAGCAGTAATTATGAAGTTTTCATTCTGATATGAATGCAACAAATGCATTCAAATATCATTTTCAAAATCTCAACATGAATGTCAAAAATCACCATAAACGTGTTACCATAACCATGAATGCCTGCAAAATGACACGAGGGCTGAAACTTAAGACTTGATATCTTATAGGGGGCTTAAATTATTACCTTCGGCTTGGGTAGAGCTAAAGAGATATGGGTATCTCTTTTTCAAGTCCGCTTCAGCTTCCCATGTGGTATATTCAACTTGTTGATTCCTCCAAAGGACTTTGATGAAAGTTACATCTTTGTTTCTCAACCTCTTCACTTGTCTATCAAAAATCTCCATCTGGACCTCCTCATAGGTCTGGTTATCTTCTACAATCCCCACAACCTCTAAGGGAACTATAGCACTTGGGTCACCCACACACTTTGTCAACATGGATACATGGAAGACCGAATGAACCATATTCATCTCCATCGGCAACTCCAATTCATATGCAACCTTACCCACACTCCTCAAAATACATATAAAGACCCACAAACCTTGGGGTCAATTTTTCTTTCTAGCAAAATCGGACCACACCCTTCATGGGTGAGACTTTCAAGTACACCCAATCACCAACCTTAAATTCAAGATCTCTTCTGCTCACATCATAGTAGGACTTTTGTCTACTTTTGGCTGTTTTCAGTCTCTCCCTTATCAACCTCACTTTCTCCAAGGCCTCCATGACCAAATTTGGACCTAGCAAAGCCATCTCCTACACTTCAAACCACCCAACCTGGGATCTACAATGTCTAAAATCTAAAGCTTCAAAGGGAGTCATACCAATGCTTGAGTTGTAACTATTGTTGTAAGCAAACTCAATAAGTGGAAGATGTTCATCCTAACTACCCCTAAACTCCAAAACACAAGCTATAAGCATATCCTCAAAAGTTTTGATAGTCCTCTCTGCTTGACCATCCATTTGAGGATGGAAAGTCGTGCTAAGTTTAACCTTGGTACCAACACCTCTTTGGAAGGACCTCCAAAAGTGAGAAGTGAATTGAGAACTGCGATCCGAAATGATAGACAAGGGCACCCCATGCAATCTAACCAACTTATGGATGTCTTGGCATAATCTTCGGCACCATAAGTGGTTTTGACCTGTAGAAAGTGAGTCGACTTTGTCATTCTATCCACGACAACCTATATAGAGTCAAAGTGTTTCCTAGTCTCAGGCAACCTAACCACAAAATCCATGTTGATCTCTTCCTACTTCAAAGTAGGAATTTTGTGTCTTCATACCACCCCACCAATATACCTACCTCAAGTCTCTCTACATCTTTATGGAATCAGGGTGAATATAATAAGATGAATTATGAGCCTCCTTCAAGACCAACTCCCTTAAGTCATCAACATTAGGCACACACAATCTACCTTGGTACCTAAGGGCACCATCTCCCTTTTGGGAGAAATCTCCACTTTACCTTCCTTCAAGAAGGCCTTCAACTTTAGCGAGGCAGGGTCAAGATCTTATTTTGACTTTACTTCCTCAATCAAAGAAGATTTAGAACCATCAACAACCACCACACTACCATTTTAACCTTCATCCAACCCATCCCCCAATCTAGCTAATCGGTGAACTACTCTAGCCACCTCTTTGTCACCATCATTAATATGAGCTAAACTACCCAGGGACACTCTGCTTAGACCATTGGCGACAATATTAGATTTGCCAGGATGATAATGCACACTTACATCATAATATTTAAGTAGCTCTAACCATCTTCTTTGTCTCAAGTTAAGTTCTTTTTGGGTGAACACATATTGTAGGCTCTTATGGTCAGCAAACACATCAACATGAACTCCATACAAATAATGAAACCAAATTTTCAAAGGAAACACCACGTCACCAATTTAAGATCTTGGGCGGGATAATTCTTCTCATGCACCTTAAGTTGTCTAGAGGTATATGCCATCACCTTTCCATTTTGCATCAAAAACACCCTAAACCAATTCTTGAGGTATCGCAATATACCACAAACCCTTCAAATCCTTCTAGTAGAGCCAAGATAGGAGCGGAGACAAGCCTATCTTTCAATGTTTGGAAACTCTTTTCACATTCGTCGGTCTACACGAAGTTTGCCTTCTTTTGGGTCAGCTTTGTCATAGGAGAAGCAATAGAAGAAAAGTCATTCACAAACCTCTGGTAGTCCCTCGCTAAACCCAAGAAACTCCTAATATCTGGAGAGTCTAGGGTCTAGGCCAATTTCTTATCAGCTCCGTCTTCTTATAATCTACCTTAATGCCATCACCAGACACTATATGCCCTAGAAAAGCAACCTTTATCAACAAAAATTCGCACTTTTCATATTTAGCGAACAATCTCTTATCCCTCAAGATTTGCAATTCCACCCTCAATGCTCTTCCTTACTCTGGGAATAAATCAATATATCATCAATAAAGACCACCATAAACATGTCAAGGTAGGGTTTAAAGACCCTAATCATGAGATCAATAAATATAGTTTGTGCATTAGTCAACACAAAGGGCATAACGACATACTCAAAGTGCGCATACCTAAACCGAAAAGCCATCTCGGGAATATAACACTCCTTTACCTTCACTTTCTTAGAAAAATGACTAGCCTCTTGTAGTTGATAAAAAAGGTTTATCAATCCTTGGTAGAGGGTACTTGTTCTTTATTGTAACCCTAGTAGGTTGTCGGTAATCAAAGAACATTTTAAGAGAACCATCCTTTTTCTTCACAAATAACACCGGTGCAACCTAAGGACACTTACTAGGCCTTATGAAACTCTTCTCGAACAAATCCCTTAATTGATCCTTAAAATCCTTCAATTCCGCTGGGGCCATACGATAAGGAGGAATTGAAATGGATTGAGTATCGAGAAGGAGGTCTATACCAAAGTCTATTTCTCTTTTGGGTGGAACACTGGGAAGCTCATTGGGAACGACATCAAGAAACTCATTGACCACCGAAACAGACTTAATAGGAAATACTTTGGACTCAACAACCCTAACCCTCACAAGATGATAAAGGCAACCCTTAAAAATGAACTTTTGGGATTTAAGACAAGAAATGAATCTACCTTGACCACCACATCATGACCTTCCCACAAAAGGAAGGGCTCATTAGTGAATTGAAAATTAACCTTACGGGTTCTACAATCAATACAAGCATAATATGCTTGTAACCAATCCATCCCAATAATGATATCAAAATCCACCAAATCTAATTCAACAAAATCACAAGGCAAGACTTTATGCAATATGAACACGGGACGGTCTCTATATACTGTTCTAGCAACAATGGACTCACCAACGGGGGTAAAAACTTCATATGGTTCACACAACAATTCGGGAATCACATGAAGCTTTTTGAAAACAAAAGGTGTAATAAAAGAAGTGGGACCCAAATATATCAATGCATAAACATCAAAACCAAAAACCTTTAACATACCAGTGAGAACATCGGGCACCTCTACCACCCCTTGCCTTTTTTGAAGAGCATAGAATCTATTTTTCCTTGGAGCACCCCCTTGTTGGCCTCCATTTTCCATTGGACCCGCATTAGCACCTTGACCCTTTGGACAACCATCTCCACCTTTGCTTTAAGCATGAGGACAACCAATAAACTTGTGGCCCACTTCACCACAACCAACGCAAGAATTAGAGTTTCTCAAGCATGGGCCACTATGTATCTACCATATCTTTGGCACTTAGGATGAGTCACCCCGCCATTACCACAATGGAATCTTGGATTATCATTAGAAACTCTCTTATTCGGAGCATTGGAAGACCCTTTGCCTTGGAACTTGTTTCCTTGAGGAAACCGGCCACCCTTGGAACCTTCGAAACCACCTTCAAATCGAACCCTCTTGAACTCACCATTCTTCTTTTCCTAAGATCTTCCTCCTCAAGTTGCTCGGCATATGTCATTAGGTGAGGCAAATCCATATCATTCACTAGCATAGAGGTATGACACTCCTCATTAACTAAGTCGGACACTCCGGCACAAATTTGTTCATTCTAGCACTAGGGTCGGCTATTAAATATGGAGCATACTTAGAAAGCTTGTTGAACTTGAGGGCATACTCCCTCACACTCATGGAACCTTGCTTAAGGTTCATGAACTTCATCATCTTAGCCTCTCTTAGCTTGATAGGGAAGAACCGATTGAGGAGTGCGGCTTTGAACACTTCTTAAGGAATAACATCATCATCTCTCCTCTCAAATTTCAATTGGCTGAACCAAATTTGGGCCACACCTTTGAGTTGGTAGGCCACTAACTCCGCTTTCTCCTCTAAATTGACCCCCTTATAGATAGCACTTTATATACTTCATCGATGAACTCTTGGGGATCCTCTTCCGACTTGGATCCATGGAACTCTAGTGGATTCATTCTTGTGAAAAATCCTGCACCCTTGAGGCTGAAGTGGGAGTGTCACGACCCAAGCCTAGGGCCTAGACATGACACGATGAATGGGAACTCGAAGGGGTCCTAAACAAGCCTCTTACATATCAATCACACATCCTTAGTCGTTGAAGCAAATTAAACAACAAGAAGAGATTCAATAAAAAAGGAAGTGGGACTAAGGAAAATCTTGATATTCATAAAAGCATAAAGAGTCAAGCTCATAGTATAAGTACATCAAAATATCCAACAACACCTCTAACATGAAATGGAGCGGGGACCAAGACACTCTCTGGGCTCACCCTCATATGAACAAGTGACCAGCATAAAGAAGTCTCAGAATAGCATGAATAATGTAGATGGTGTCCTCCGACTTGAGGGCTCACCAAAGCTTATCTCCGAGGTATGAACTAGCCATGTGGAGGATGATCAAAAGGTTCTCTGGTCCCTATATGGCAATATCATGTTCGCATAAAGTATGTGTTAATACATTTGAATGTACTAAGTATGCGAGATGATATACAACAAGACAAAGGCCAATATAGTCAATAGGCATAATCATACGCAATAGATATAATCTCAATATGCCATGCATGATCAATGCTCATAATAAAACATACTCGTAAATTATTCATCTTGAATAATACATATATATATATATATATATATATATATATATATATATCACATACACATGTGTGGGAAGCAACCACAACCGACATAGACTAAGTAGCTACAACTTGAAATCCATGGCATAACACCCCCTCGATAAGGTGGACAGGCATGACACCCCCCATATAGGTGTGGTCTACTTACCAAGACAAAGAAAACATGATAACATGACTAGATGGATCCACTAGTATAACAAGGGTAGCTCTTGAAACATGCTTGACCTCTAGTTATGAGCCTAACTTGAAACTTGAGAGTAGATCATAATCATACATGAACCTTTAACATGAATGACTCACAAAAGGTTCAAAAAAAAACCCCTTCAAATAGAGCTTCGCTTGTAACTTGTAAAATCGTAGATAATTTTCATGAATTCAAAACATACTTGAAAGCCCTTAATCATAATGTAGTCACTTGACTTTTAAATCATGAAATAGATCATCAATTACTTGAATTCTTCACTTGACATTTTGTCCAAAACTTTGTAGGTTCATGATACTAGTTCAAAATCATGCAATTCGAGAGTGAAATATGTTGAGAAAACTTAATGCAAATAAACCAACCAACATTTAATAAATGCCACATGTAGGGTACCTTGAAATCCATCATCAAAACTCATAATGAATCATAGTTTCATAGCTCAAAACATGCATAGTCTCAACAAACAATGATCAACTCATATTGTAAGCTTAAAATACATTCTCATGCATTATCAACAATACTTTGATAAAACCCCAACATAATTAATGCTCATATTTCATAATAAGAGATACCCTAAGTAATACAATTTGAAATGTTGCAATTTTCATGAAGAGGAAGATTGGGCTCCATGGGTGAAAGGACCCAATGGATGAAACCCCTACACCTCAAACTTATGTTTTCTTGAGATGAGCTTGAAGGAAACATAGAGCCTGAAGTGAATCATTGAGTTCCAAAGTTAAGCTTGAATTCTTTGAATTTGGTATGAGATATTTGGTTACATCTTTGGAATGACCCCAAAAAGTGCCCCAAAAATGTGCCTCAAAAGTGCTCGGAATCGTTATTTTCATATATCTCACAATCCGTGCATGATATCAAAAATCTAACTTCATGTTTTTTATTAGAGGACAAAATTGAGTGGGGAGTGGGGGCTAACCCCGATTTTAGAGAAATCGTATCAAAATTTCAATTTTCTAGAAATTCAATTTCCAGAATCAATCCGCATTGGTACCATGACACACAGTCATCGCGAACCTATGTAAAAATGTCCTCTGTGTTGGTTACCCATCATGGACTGAAACGACCCCAAAACGTGCCAGAAAATGTGCCTCGAAAGTGCCCAAATTCATAATTTCCATATATCTAAAAATTCATTTTGTATTTTGAAAATTTGACTTCATATTCCTATTCAGGGGGCAAAATTGAGTGGGTAATGGGTCTAACCTAAATTTTAAAACAACTGTATCAAAATCTGAAAATCGCAAAAACATGATTTAGGACGGTCAAATTTAATAGGGCATATCTCTTATCACAAAAAGAACTGCATAGCCCATGACCGACCAAATTAAACCTCTTTCAATTATCTTTCTAACACACTTCATTTCACCTCATTCTGAGTTCAGATGAAGAATTTATGCCGGTTTTCGTAGAACTCATTTGTGTAGAAATGCATCCGGTGAGTCCGCGACGCAGATCAGTGTTATTTTGGTCATATTTTTTTTGACTTCGGTCCAAGACTTTCAAGTCTTGGGCCTAAGGGTTCCCATACTTAAAAATACCTATACTTAGCCTTAT
>JAOTQR010078432.1:0-11300 GCA_025774065.1 Solanum ossicruentum
AGAATTGTTCATGTCGTCGCGTGGGTTGGTATCAATAATAGTGCCTAATCGGCACTAGTCGCGGCCCCGGGGTCGGGCTGTGACATATTTGGACCATCAATCATGAAACCAATCTACGAGTCATGGAATACTTTATGAGTTATGTATCATCTTATATAGGCCTCAGCCTTAGAAAAATTCACTAGGTCATCTGGGGGTTTTACAAGATCCATTCTACAAGTCGTAAACTTGTCTACGAGTCATAAATGACCCTTGTGAATCTTTTTCTATTGTTTTTCTCAGTCTTTTATCATCATCCTCTATGCAAATACTCCATATTAGGTAGAAGGAATTAGAGGGTGTTAAAACAAGTTAGCTAAAAACCCAAAATTACTCCCGCTCCGCATTGTGAACTTGGCCTCCCTAAGGCAAATGTTTTTTCTATTGTTGTACAAGGCATTCCAGACCTTTTCCAACCCCTCATAAACTTGAACATGATCTGAATGGATCATTTTGAGCAGAAAAAGGGTTTTGTTCCCTATTCCTAAGTCTTTTCGGAGTTCTAACAAAGACTAGGGCAAAAGAGAAAAGAAGAGAACCAAGGATTTGAGAGATTGAGGAGAGTTCTTGTGAGGGTGATTATCAAAGCTTCATACCAGGTATGTGAGGCTAAACTAACACATGAGAATATTCTTTCATGTGCCCTCGCTGATTGTAATAGAGAGTATAATGAGTCTACATACATGCTTCTTGAATATTTTCTTGTAAATTGTATATATTACATGTATTTTCATATGTTGATGATCATCATAAACTTGATTTACTGATTAAATATTTTTACATGAGTTATTTTTACAAGCCATATATGTTACTTTGTAAAAGAATGCATGAATGAACCTAGGGATTGAGTCTAGAGCCTTGGCTTAAGTTGTTTCTTGTGATTGTGATGTGAGCATGACGGAGAGTTAATAGAGCTAGATGATCCCATGAGTATTCATAATTAAACTCTAGGGATCTCTCTAGTTGACTTCTTTCTAATGATTGATCTAAGCCTTGAGCTATTGATGAGAATTAAGTTGATGAGATGATTGAGATGATAGGCCGAAAGGCCCACTTTTGAGTTAAGTAAATAAGATGATGAGAGTCTTTATGAGACTAATTGAGATGATTGATTGGGATGAAGAGTCTCATGAGTATTGAGTCTTGGGAGGAGTATCAAGCACTGAAATAAGTAAAAGTAAGTCTAAGTCGCACTCATTAACTACATCGCCAAGCGTAGGAGAGGATTGAACCATTACATTAAGGTTCCCTCTTGAGTTAAAGTCCCTAAAAGCACTAGAGGACTTAAAAGGCTAGATCCCTTATGGATCTAAGTTGTTCTTTACCTTGTAAGTACGAAATAGTTGTGGTAACATCAGCGAGATTGTTGTACAATCACTAGCTCATAAATAATTATTGTCGGATAAGTGAAACTCTTAAATAGGCCCCACTTTGGTAGTACTCTAAGTTGAGTTGATTGATGATTTTTGAGTGGTATTGATGGGCCATTTGTCTACTCTTTATTATTGCGTTAGATAGACATTTGACATTCTGATTGAGTATCTTCCGAGTTAATGTTATCTTGTATTATTCTGCCTTTACCTGTTTCATTCAATCATTTTACATACTCGTACATTCCACATAATGATGTCCCTTTGTACCACATCATTTTGTGATGAAAAGGCAGGTACTAAAGATCATCAACAGACACATCGTTGAGGATCTACCGCAGTCAGCTGAGTTGGTGAGCCTCCTTTACTTCGGAGAATCCTATTTCATTTTTACCTATCTTTCTAAAGTTAGACTTGAGTTAGCTTTATTTTGTTTTGAGATAGCCATGGGTCTGTTGTTGGCACTAATTGATAGTGATAGAGGCCTCATAGACTAGAGTTGAGTTATTGACTTGAGATCTTGTTGAGCTAGTTTCTTCCATACTAGCCTATTGAATTGATATGATGTTTGAAACTTAAAATTTCCACTACTTGTTATCTTAGTCTTCCACTAAATTGCAATGTATGTTAAGTGAATACATGTGATGAGGCTAAGTGGTTTGCTTAGGGACTAGCAATAGTCTCTATGTGTCGGCCACGTCTCGGGTACCGTCCCAGGGCATGACAAACTTGAAGTCATAGTTTGAAATATTTGAAGGTAATAATTTGTTGCTAAGAAGACTTTGATACTAGTAACAATTTGAGAGAATAGTAAATGACATATATGACTATGATATTCTGTTAATATTAAGAGCGTTGTCTTTGATGTAATACTGTGAGAAGTATATGGAGTTTGATACTTTAGTATGTGTACAATTGTATTGGGTACCATACAGGTTGATTGTGAGTAGAAAAAAATATAATTAAAAAAATATGGGGTCAAATGAATGAAAATGTTAATAGGAGTCTTGTTGAAAAAAAATGGGGTCAAAAGATGCTTGTACAAACTTGGTATTTCAATTTTTATTGATTTAGTATTGTTTGGGATAGTTGAAGTATACAAGTGGTTCTACACACATAACTTTTCTTATGTGAATTTAAAAAAGAGCTACCATGAATACTTATACTTGTCCAGCAGTCTTAAGATTCATCTCATCATTGAGGTTATGTTCTGACTATATATAATTGAATATGAGACATGTTGGGTCTAGCTCTATTGCTCTAAATGGTTATTTATAGTCATAGCTATTGAACTAATATTTTAAGCATCTGTATATTTTGATGTATCATTTGTTAAGTGGTTACTTAATCATTTTCTCTGTTGGGTCAGAAAAATTTGATTCTTTGTGATCAGTATTTAATATCTAAAGATCACATTTTATAAATTAAGCTCTTGGGAACACTTGATTGTGAGAATGAAATCTTAACAAAACCCATGATTGTTTGTGTGTTAAGAGTGTGGGATGAGTTTTTTAAGTTCGCTTTTGATTATGGTCGATATTGATTTTGAATTTTATCGTGGTTATATAAGAAAAGATTCATTGAATGATTGAGTTATGGGATAGTGGGTTGTTATTCAGATTGGTTCATGGGTTAGTCTGTTGTTTGAAAATGACTACTAATTTGTAAATCTATCAAGGTTTGATTCGAATATTCAGTTCTTAATAAATAGTCGATTTTGATGGAATGGTCTTAAAGAGGAGCTTGCTTGGAGAGATGAATACTAACTTTTGAAGATCATAACTTAGGATTTTGGGTCATGTCGATTACTCTTACTTCTCCTTCTTTATGTTCGAGGACGAACAAGAATTTTAGTGGGGAATAATGTAATGACCCGTTAGTTCATTTTAAAAACAAATCCTCTCTTTTTCATAAAAGATTGTTTTCATAAATTTAAATTAAAAATTTTGAATTGTTCGATAATTACGGTTATTTAGTTGACAAGTAATTTTAGATAATTAATTTAATTGACAAGATAAATCATTAATTTATTTAATACTCTATACCACTTAGTTTATAGAAATTAAAATAAATTAGTAAATTTTATTGCTTTAAGTACTTAATTAGTTTAGAAAATTTTTAAAAAAAATTAAAAGGGCAAAAAGGGAAATTGCCCAATAGAAAAAGAAAAAGAAAAATAAATAAATAAATAAATATAAATAGAGACAAACGGTTGGCACGCCCCTGATCACTAAAACAGAAAACAAATAGAACAAGAAGGAGACGAGAACGTCAAAAGCATTGGAGAAAAAGATAGAGAAGAGAGAGAAAAATTGAGATTTCATCCTAAAATCATCAAGGTAATTATTCTCATCTTTTCTATTAAACTTTTGTGTAATTACGAATAAACTTTTAGGGTAGAAACGTGTGCAGTTTATGCTAAATTAAGAAAAGTATAGCCTAGGGTTCTTAAAATAAAATCCTGATTTAGGAGTCGAATAACGATATGTTTTAGTTGAAAATTTGGCATTTGAGTTTAGTTTATTATGGGTGAACAAAATTTGGAAGAAAATTTCATATTCAAATTCAAGGACTGACTTTTTAGACTCGATTATTTAGCCAAAAATAAATATAACAATATGGGTGTCATTGAACACGTATTCTTATGCAGGTTATGTATTTGAATAGATTTTGACCATCCAAACGCATTATCAAAGGCTCACAATCCGGAGTGTTATTTGATTAATTGAGGTAAGTTGACTTTTAGAACTTTGTAACTCGTAAAATTCTCAAATTTTTGTTTATTCTATATGTGATACATGAAATATTTGTGATATTATAAATATTGGGTGATTAAATGTAAATGTGAGTTTGTGTGGTTTTGTAACACTTGAATTTAAAATATGATTAAGTGATGTGAATTCTATTTGAGATATGTGGTTGTGATTGGTGATTACGAGTGGATTATTTTGGACCTCATCTCATGCTCATTCATTCCATGTCACAAATACTTGTATTGGTTTTGGATACTGATATGAGTGAGGTAGTAGAAATTGGGAACGAGGTCTTTACTGATCGAGATATGATGCAGAGGTCATTGCCAGCGACATTATGATATTGAGATCTTTTCTAGTGATATTGTGATGCCAAGGTCATTGCTGGTGACATTGTGATACTGAGATCTTTTCTAGAGATATTGTGATATCGAAGTCATTGCCGATGATATTATGATACTAAGATCTTTGCTAGTGATATTGTGATGCCGAGGTTATTACCGACAATATTGTGATACTGAGATATGTGCTAGTGATATGTGATGTCGAGTTCATTGTCAATAATTACTGCATAAGCATAGCATCTCATCCTTGCAAATTCTTGAGAGGCATGATATTATTCTTGTGATTGACTGTGTTATCACTTGTGAGTTGTGGCTTGTGATTTTGAATTGTGATATTGTGAAACTATCTTTATTATGTATTATTTATTGCTAGGCTGGCTAATTTTCTATACAGTTTATAGTTGTGGAGGTTGGTTGGGATAAAAGGAGTTTTTTGTACTTTATTGAACTTGCTTTATTTTGTTAGTTGACTTATTGGGTACTGTGTGGTTGGTGTTCACCCCGTGCTTCTACATTTTTGTAGGTTAATCGCTCAAATCTTTGTGATGCCCTCTCTTCTCTTTCTAGCCGAGGCTTTCTGTTGAGATTAGTGAGGTAGCTACTTGTTATCCCAACGAGCCTCATCCTCCCATTTATGATCTTGTTATACTTCAGAGACAACATCATTTGAGACTTGTATTTATCTTTCAAATCTATTGTAACACATTAGAGACTTGTGCACTTGAAAATCAGGTTTTGGGGGATTTTAATTAAGTTGGCTTGTTATCCGCAGTTAAATTATTCACTTTGTATTATCCTTTTGCATTTTATTGTTATAATTGGGTTTTAGGCTATCTTATATTGGTGGGATAAGACAAGTGTCATCATGTCCATTTTTGGGTGATGACACCATATATGCATAATCAAGATCATCATAGGACTGGGTACACATCCGCCGAGTTGAGCTATGAGACAAAACTCGAGGGCTGATCAGCCAATGTGCTGAGATGTCGCAAGACGTCGCAGGCCTTAAGATAATATCCTTGGAGTGTCGCGGGGCTCAAGAGGAAGTGCATATATACAAAAGCATGAGCATACCAATGTCAATGTAGAATTATGAAATGCGCATGCCAATGCCACAATATAAGTAAGAAGTTGTGTGCATACCAATGCAACAAATGGGTTAATATATATGCATGCCAATGCAACGGCAAAGTATAATATATGTGCATATCAATGTAACCCAAGCATAAATAAGATTTGTGCATATGTATGCATGTAATGTCACGACAGAGTATAAACTCAACTCAATACCCTCAAAACATTTTTAAATCATTTTCGTCCACATATATGCATGGCATGTCATGAAAGACAAGAGAGAAAGAATTAGGACCACTTGGAATATGAAGAACCTAATACCTTAGGTTTGAGTAGATTGGAAAAGATGGGGATATCGTTTCATCATGTCTAACGTCGCCTCACATGTAGCACTTTCCATGTGTTGATTTCTCTAAAGCACCTTAACCAAAGGCACATCCTTGTTATGAAGCCGCTTCACTTGCCTATCCAAGATCTCAACCAGGACTTTCTCATAAGACAAGTTCTCCTCAACCTCAACACCTTCCAAAGGAACAATGCTACTAGGATCACCAATCAATTTCCTCAATATAGACACATGGAAAATCAGGTAAATAGAACTCAAATTCGAAGGCAAATCCAATATATAGTCCATAGTCCCAATTCGCTCAACAATCTCATAAGTACATACCGGGGACTTAACTTGCATTTCTCACAAAAATGCACTACACCCTTCATAGCTGAGACCTTCACATACACCCAATCACCCACATGAAACTCAAGATCCCTCTTCCTAATATCCGAAGAAGACTTTTGGCAACTTTGAGCCATTTTCAACCACTGCCTAATCAACTTCACGTTCTCCATGGCCTCCAACACCAAAACCAGACAAATTAAAGTCATCTCTCCCAACTCAAACCACCCCACCGGAGATCTACATCTCCTACTATATAAAGCCTCAAACAGAGCCATACCAATACTAACATGAAAGTTATTGTTATAACCAAACTTGATAAGTGGTAGATGATCATCCCAATCACCCTCGAATTCCAACACATAAGCCCTCAACATGTCCTCAAACACATAAGCCCTCAATTTAGCTTGAAATAATTTTCAAAAATGAGAAGTAAATTGGGTGCCAACACCATGCAACCTCACCAAATCTTGGATATACAACCTTGCATAATCTTCGGCATTGAAGGCAGTCTTGACCAGTAGGAAATGAGTCAATTTAATCATTCAATCAACAATAACCCAAATTGAATCAAACTGCTTCCGGGTTTAGGTCAAGCCAACCACAAAATCCATGTTCATATCTTTCCACTTCCAAGTAGGAATCTCAATATCTTGAGCCAAACCACTGGGCCTTTGATGCTCTACCTTCACTTGTTGACAACTAGGACATTCGGATACAAACATGGCTATATCTCTAGTCATACCATGCCATTAATACACCTACCACAAATCCCGATATATCTTGGTTGATCCTAGATGAATCAAATAATAAGAGTTATAAGCTTCACTCATAATCACCTTCCTAATATCATCAACATTCTAAACATACAACCAATATTGATACCGAAGGACACCATCTCTCCCTTAGGAGAAAAACTATATCTTCTTTTCGGCAACCAACTTCTTTAACTTAACCAATGATAGGTTCAAATCTTGCTTAGTCTTAACATCAACAACCACAAAAGATTTAGCCTTATTTTGAACATGAATACGATCGTCATTAGAGTCAGCCAATCTAACACCCACCTAGCTAAACGGTGAAAATATTTTACTAACTCCTTCTTTCTTCATCAATATGAACTACACTCCCCACAGATAGTATACTAAGAGCGTCGGCTACAATATTTGCCTTGCCAAAATGATATTGCACACTCATGTCATAGCCTTTAAAGAGTTCCAACAACCTCATTTACCTCAAATTAAGATCCCTTTGGGTGAACACATATTACAAACTCTTGTGATCGGTGAAAACATAAACATGTGTCCCAAACAAATAATGTCTCCAAATCTTCAAAGCAAACACCGCAACCGCCAATTTGAGATCATGAGTCAGGTAATTATACTCATGCACCTTCATTTGCCTTGAAGCATAACCTATCACCTTACCATGGTGCATAAGCATACTACCCAACCCTATCCAAGAATAATCTCAATATACCACAAGCCTATCTAAGCCATCCCGTAGAGTTACAACAGGAGCCGATGTAAGCCAATCCTTCAAAGTTTTGTAACTCTTCTCACATTCATTCGACCATACAAACTTAGCCTTCTTTTGAGTCAACTTGAATCAATGGAGATGTAAAAACCTCCTATAATAACCAACCAACCCAAGAAAACTTTATATCTGAAGGAGTCAACAGTCTAGGCCAATTCTTCACGGCCTCAATCTTCTTTAGGTCAACCTTAATACCATCACCGGATACCACATGACAAAGAAAAGCCACTTCACCTAAGAAAAACTCATATTTGCTAAACTTAGCATACAATTGTATCCCTCAAGGTCTAAAGAATCAACCTCAAATGATCCATATGCTCTTGCTCACTTCAGGAATAAATAAAGATATCATCGATGAAGACAACCATAAAACTATCAAGAAATGACTTGAATACCCGATTCATAAGATCCATAAACACAGTTGGAGCATTAGTCAAAGCAAAAGACATCACCACAAATTCAAAGTACCCATATCCAGTTTAGAAAGCCATTTTGAATATATCACACTCCCTAACCTTCAACTGATGATAATCAGAACAAAGTCAATCTTTGGGAAATGGGTAGCCCCTTGAAGTTGATCAAACAAGTCATCGATCCTAGGCAACAGGTATTTATTCTTGATGGTCACCTTATTCAGTTGCATACAATCAATGCACATTCAAAGAGACCCATCCTTCTTTCTTACAATAATACCGGAGCACCCCATGGTGATATACTTGACCTAATGAAGCCTTTCTCCAACAAGTCCTTTAATTGATCTTTCTACTCAACAGGTGTCATACGACGAGGAATAGAGATACGTTGAGTGTCTGGGAGAAGATCTATGCCAAAGCTTACTTTCCTTTTAGGAAGAACACCAGGAAAATCTTCAGGAAACATATCTAGAAACTCATTCACCACTAGAACCAATTCAAGAGTAAGCAACTTAGACTTCACATCTTTAACCCTCACAATGTGATAGATACACCCTTATAAATCATCTTTTGGGACTTGAGTTAGGAAATAAATTGACCTTTAATAGCGGGGTCACTACCCTTCCATTCAAGAATAGACTCATCCGGAAATTGAAATCTGACCTTTCGGGTTCTACAATCTATAGAGGCATATGAAGCATGCAACCAATCCATTAAGTATAACATAAAAATCTAAAATCTCAAGTTCCACAAGACCACCCAGAAAGACTTTATGCAACAAAGAAACAGAATAACCCCAATAAAATCTTCGGGAAACAACAGATTCACCCATGAGAGTATAAATTGAAAAAGGATCCCTTAGAATTTAAGGAATCAAAAAGAACTTAATAGCAAAGAGAGGAGTCACAAGATAAATTTGCACCTAGATCAAGTGAAGCATAAGCATCAACATCAAAGACTTTTAACATACCAGTCATGACATTCAGAGTCTCCTCAACTTCATGTCGGGCATGTAAATATAAAACTTATTATTTCTAAAGTCACCACCCTATAGAGCTATTTGTTTTCCTTAACCACCTTAAGCCACTTGACCCTAACCCTACTAGGCAACTTTAGGACAATCAGCAACCTTGTTGTTCTTATCACCACATCTATAGCATGCACCCAAATCTCTCCAACAAGCACCGAAGTGATTCTTCCAACATGTACCACACCGAGGGGGCATGGACAACCTCCAATATGTGCCTTAAAAGGAGGCATGCTGGCATTGGCAACCCTTACATTAGAACCTTGCCCTATTGAAAGCGACTACAACTACCACCACTCTTGGAGTTGGAGAACCCATTATCATAAGAGGCCCTCTTAGAATCATGCACCCTTTTCTCCTTAAGTTTTTCCCCTTCAATCTATTCACCATATGTCATGAGCCTAAAGATGTCCATATCCCGAATAAGAATTGTCGTACAACATTCGTTCACAACCAAATCGAAGATCCCAGAAATAAACTTGTGTATTCTTGCACGAGGATCAGCTATAAGTATAGGAGCATATTTGGAGAGCTTAGTGAACTTGAGGACATAGTCCCTCACACTCATGCCACCCTGTTTGTGGTTGATAAATTCTATCATCTTAGCCTCCCTAAGTTCAAGTGGGAAGAAATGATCTAGAAATGCAAACTTAAACTCTTCCCAATTAACTCTAGCTCCACAAACCCTCTCCATCAACCACTGAGTGTACCATACTTGAGACACATCCTTCAACTGATAAGCATCCAACTTAGCTTTTTCCTTAGAAGTCACTCTCATAAAAGTCAACACCTCAGATTGTTCATCTATGAATTCTTCAGCATCCTCATCATCTTTTGACCCATTGAACTAGGAAGGATACATCAGGGTGAAATCTTCCACTTTAGAAGTCGTATAGGATCACAATGAGGAAGATTAGCTTATTTAGTCTAGGTGGTCACCACTTGGCAAGCATAGCAATAGCCATATGAAATTTTCCATTAGTGATCTGCTCTTCCATATTTCCTTGAGGAACTTGATCCTCATTAATAGGGGCCTGTCTTGGTAGGAGAGCACTTTGTGGGGGCATTTTTTGCAATATCGCAAGGACATCATTAGTATTAACTTTAATAAATGGTCCAAAGTACAACATAAGCCATAAATAAGTGAGAAAATTCCTAGAACGCCATCTTAGCCTCCCACTCATAGGCATGGTACACTTCACACCCATAAATAGGACTCTACTCGACACGGTATGTTGGACTTCGAGGATAATTTATAAACCTAGTGCTTTGATACCAAGATTATCATGACCCGAACCTAGGGCCTAGGAGTGACATGGCGAATGAGAAATTGAGAGTCCCAACAAGCATCATAGTATCCATATTCACATCATCTATTGAGAAGCATGTAACAAAATAGTAAGGACAGAGTTATAAGGGATGGGAAAGTATGACTCACTCTATGGGGATATTATAGGGATAGGAATTTACACAGATTAATATAACATATAGCACATAAGGATTAAGGGGAAGGTAATTATTACTCACTCTATGGGGGTAAAACGGGACTAGGAATCTTCCACATTTCCAAATCATATGATATGTACACATCATATCATAATCAAACCATAATAACCATATCTAAATAAATAGCCATAATCATAATCTCTAAATAACAACACAAAGCATATATATGTACAGGACTCTACAAGATGTCCAACAATGCCTCTAGGGATAGAATAGGACAAGGGCCAAGATCTATCCCAGGCATACCCTCAAAGTAAATAGCATAAATAGAAGAAACATAAGGTGGATGGATGGTGGCTTGTCCTTGGAAGATAGGAATCACCGCAATAATTTCTCAAATTTTATCTAGCCATCAAACGGTGGATGAAGGTTGTCTTTGTCACACCCCTCCCTGGGGTCGTGACCCGTGCCCGATAGGGGCACGTAACCATCTGCTAAGTCGAATTTCTTCTCATTCAAAGCCTAGAAATCTACCGAAATTTCGACAGAGTTTCCTCTGTTTTATGGACTAACCTCACCTGCAGCAGCTCCCAGAATACACAGAAAAACACACATATATATA
>JAOTQR010078433.1:0-11300 GCA_025774065.1 Solanum ossicruentum
AATTGACGCAAATTTGCCCAAACCATAACATGATTCATTTAAATAGCATTAATACATGTAAAATGTGGGGTGTTACAGTGACGCTTCATGGAAACCTTGTCCATGTAGTACTATATGGACCATGTGGAGCCTCCTTGAAGTGGCCCTTGGCCTTATGTAGGGTGCGAGGGCCTTAATGTGGAGTTTTGGACTAAGGCATACAACACTTGGACCCCCACACGATCCGAGTAGGGCCAAATGGACTGTGTGGTGGACCGTATGGTAGCCTTCGTCTTAAGACTCCACAGTTTTGAGCCTAAGGCAAGTGGTACAAACCCTCTCATGGAACATTTGGTGCTTCACGATCTGTGAGACCCTTTCGTATAGTGCTAGAGCAAAAAGTTTCTAAGTATTGGATCATTGTCTCGAAACTTCATCGTGAAAAAATTTTCTAAGTGAGGTGGTACGGAAGGAATACACAGACCATGTGGCTTGCTATGGTCCGTATAACCATTCTTACTGGATGCTTATGTTGAATTTATATAAGTATTGGATTACTTTTAGGAACTTTGTCAAGAGGATTTTCTCTAAGTATTGGACCACGTGTAAGTATACAGTCCGTATAGTGCCTCTCGGACCATACACCACTTCCCAAAGACCTTGACTTCAATTTTTATGCTTATTTGATCAATGGCATCTTCATAATTATGGTTTATTCTAAGGGTCTTGTATAACTTTCTATGGTACCTAAAGACTTTCTAATGACCTATACTTTGTTCCTCTCATTTAATTCATTCCTCACACATAGAATTACATTGAACTCTCCCTAAGAACTCTCTCAAAGGTCTTGTGAAGGCTAAGCTTGGGAATCAAAGAAAAATCATTTTCTTCATCAAATTTCTTCTTGAATCTTCTTCATTAGTCAAGGTATGTGGGTTTGATTCTTGGTGCCTTTCAACCAAGAAGACCCAAACTCTTTTCACTTGAATTTCATGAGATTTTGCTTCCTTTAAATATGGGTTTTGAAGATTATGGTTTATTAACTTCAATTGAAGTATAGGCTATGATTTATTATTGACATTAAGTTGTTTAAGCCCTAATATGTTGATTTACATGATTATTATGAATATTTAAATATGCATTGTCCCTTTAAAGTTTGATCTAAGTATGAGTAATCAATATTATGAATTGAATGTGGATTTTACTTACGAGTTTACTAGAATTTCATCTTATATTATTGATTTTAGGTTGAATCTATATTACCTATTGTTATCACATGTCATTCATAGCATATCCATTCATGTACATTGGATTTTATGAAAATTATTAAGTGGGTTAAGCCCTCATGTGTTTTATGAAAATGAATTAGTGGGTTAAGCTCACTCATATGGTTATGACCAGAATTTGGTCATATAAATTTCTATTATATTGGTTCATTGAGCATATTGGGTGTTTATACCTCATTTGATATTGTGAAAGGGTTGTTCTTATGCATTAAAAGTATGATATGAATTATGATTTGGCATTTGAGCCCATGTATGAATTGTTTTAAATGATGTTTGGCTTTTAAGCCCAAGTATGCATTGAAATAATTCAAAATGACTTGCATCTCTTTTGAAAGCATGTATACGTATATGTATTCTTGTGGGATAATGAATTGGCGCTGATAGGTTGGGGACGTCAAGGCTATCTCCAAGGGTCCTCTCCCTTTTCTTGAACTATGTGCCAGCATAGGTATATGTATATGGTAACCCTTACCGAAATTGGAGACCCATAAGGTGCGGTTACAACATTGATATGATATGGTAAAATTATGAAAATCCTATCTAAAATGAGAGACCCGTAAGAAAGGTTACTTCTCAGAAATAGGAGGTCCATAAGGAAAAGTATGGTTTATCTTTGGTAAGTAGACCATCTCTTTTTCGATATGGAAATAACATCAGGATTCCAAGTAACAGCTCGTTTGGTCTTATATGACGATTTAGCTCTCATCACATCTTATATAAGCATTTTGCATTTCATGTATCGCAGATTTCATAGCATATTGGTATATTACTCTCCTTTGGATATATACTTCTTTCCGTATTATGTTCCCTTGTCATCTAACATTGAATGTAGGTTTGACAAGTCATGTGCATTGCATGCCAACATATTTGTACATTCAAATGTACTAATGCAAGCTTTTGCCTACATAATCGAACTATGCAGGGACCGAGAACTACCTTCATCCACCGTATGATGATTAGCTTTGGATCTTGAGATTTGCTTGTTGTGGTGAGTCCTATCTTCCAAGGACAAAACACCATCCTCTACCTCTACTGCTTTTGTTTATGCTATTTATTTTGAGTGTGAGCTCGGGATATGTCGGCCCCTGTCTTATCTTCTACTAGAAGCATTGTTGGACATTTTGTAAACTCTTTTATGTTTATATGCTAAGTGTTATATTTGGAGATTATGTTTATAGATATGTTTATCTATTGGATATCGTTATATGAATTGGCTATGAGTATTATAATATGATTATATGTTATGATATGAAAGATCTGAAGTCCCAAATTACCCCAATAGAGTGAGTCATACTTACCCACCCCTTAGTATTTATGTGCTACATGTTATTTGAATTAATGTTACTCCCTTTCCATATGGCATCCCCATAGCATGAGTCCTAATTTCTTGTCCCTTTGAACTATGTGTTTACGATTCATTTATGCATCTGAATCAATGATATGAACGTGGATACACTGAGGCTTGTTTGGGGACTCTCGGGGTTCCTATTTGCCATGTCCCTCCTAGACCCTAGGTTTGAGTCGTGACAAGTTTGGTATCTGAGCACTAGGTTTGTAAATTATCCTCGGAGTCCAACTTGCTATGTTATAGAGTCCTATTCATGTGTGTGAAGTAAACCATGGTTATGAGTGGGATTCTATGATTGCATTCCAGGAAATTATCTCACTTCTTCATGCCTTATGTCATACTTTGGACCGTATGTTTGGTTTCTTACCCTGATGGTGTACTTGCTATATTACAAGATGCCTCCACGAAGAGTTCCCTTGCCAAGATTGGCCTTGGATTGTGAGGACCAAGTTCCCCAAGGTTTTATGAAAGAACTGATCTCTAATATGAATTTCATATGGCCTTTGTATGCTTGCTCAGGTGGTGACTTCTCAGAATAGGTAGGCTAATCTTCCTCAGGATCCCACTCCTACTTTTTGGGTGAGAGATTTCACCCAAATGAGTCCTCTGGAGTTGTATGATCAAAAGTTAGTGAGGATGCTTAAGAGTTCATTGATGAGCTCACTACGGTGTTGACGGTTATGAGGGTCACTTCCGAAGAGAGGGTTGAGTTCCCTACTTATCTGTTGAAAGATATGGCTTAAGTATGATACACTCAAAGGTTAATAGAGAGAGTTTATGGTAATGTTGTTAATTGGGAAGAGTTCAAGTTTGCATTTCTGCACCATTTCTTCCCTTTTAAGCTTCGGGAAGCAAAGATAATAAGTTTATCAACCTTAAACGGGGTCATATGAATGTGAGGGACTATGCCCTCAAGTTCACGAAGCTCTCCAAGTATGTTCATATGCTTGTGTCTGACCCCTGTGCAAGGATGCACAAGTTCAATTCTGGTATCTCTGATTTGGTTGTGAAGGATGTTGTACAACTATGCTTATTCAAAACATGGACATCTCTAGGCTCATGACATATGCTGAATAGATTGAGGGAGAAAAGCTCAAAGAAAAGAGTGTGCATGATTCTAAGAAACCCCATTATGGTTGTGGTTTCTCCAACTTCAATGGTGGTGGTTATGGTTCTTCCAACAGGGCTAAGGTTCTAATTCTCGGGTTGCTAACGCTAGGGTGCCTCCTTCTAGGGCACAATTTAGAGATGGGCCAATACCTCCCTTGTATGCTACTTGTAGGAATAATCGTTCGGGTACATGTTGGAGAATTTGGGTGCATGCTATAGGTGTGGTGATAAGAACCACAACATATCTGATTGTCCTAAGGTTTCTCAAAATGGTCAAGGTCAAGTGGCTTAAGGTGCTCAGGTCTAGGAAAGAGCTCGACAAGGTGATGCCCTAAGGAACAACAGGTTTATGCTCTTCATGCTCGTTAGGAAGTTGAGGAGACTCCATTTGTTGTGACTGGTATGTTAAAAGCATTTAATTTTGATGCTTATGCTTTGCTTGATCTAGGTGCCAATTTATCTTTTGTGACTCCTCTATTGGCTGTTAAGTTTGGTTTGAGTCTCGAAATTCTAAGGGAGCCCTTTTTGATTTATACTTATGTGGGTGAATCTATTATTGCTTATAGAGTTTATTGGGGTTGTCCTATTTTTATTTTGCATAAGGTACTTCCATGTGATCTTTTGGAGCATGAGATTTTTTTTTGATGTAATTCTCAAGATAGATTGGTTACATGTTGCATATACCTCTATAGATTGTAGAAACCCAAAAGTCAAGTTCCAATTTCTGGATGAGCCTATTCTTGAATGGAATGGTAGTGACTCCGCTATTAAAGGTCAATTTATTTCCTACCTTAAGGCCCGAAAAATGTTCGCCAGGGGGCGTATTTATAATATTGTAAAGGTGAAGGATGTGGAGTCTGAGTCACCTGCTTTTGAATCGATTTTGGTGGCTTGCCCGGTATTCCTCCCAAAAGGAAAGTAGATTTTATCAGAGACCTTCTCCTGGATACTCAACCTATATCTATACTTCCTTATCATATGACACTGATTGAGTTGAAAGAGTTGAAGGATCAACTAAAGGACTTATTGGAGAAAGGCTTTATTAGGCCAAGTATATCTCCATGGGGTGTTCTCGTGTTATTTGTAAGAAAGAAAGATGGATCTCTTTGGAAATGCATTAATTATAGGCAAATGAATAAGGTAACCATCAAGAATAAGTATTCGTTGCCAAGAACCGATGATTTGTTCGACTAACTTCAAGGGGCCACCCATTTCTCGAAGATTGACCTTCGTTCTTGTTATAATCTGTTGAAGGTTGGGGAGTGTGATATTCCTAAGATGGCTTTCCGGACTTATGGGCATTTTGAATTTGTTGTGATGTTGTTTGGTTTGACTAACGCTTCAACCGTGTTAATGTATCTTATGAATTGGGTGTTCAAGCAGTTCTTTGACAGTTTTATGGTTGTCGTCATCAATGATTTCCTTATTTATTCCCCAAGTAAGCGGGAGCATATAGATCATTTCTGATTAGTCCTTCAAACTTTGAGAGAGTAGAATTAATATGGTAAGTTTAGTAAATGTGAGTTTTGGTTGGGTAAGGTAGCCTTTCTTGGTCATATGGCATTCGGTGATGGTATTAAAGTCGACCCGAAGAAGACTGGAGTTGTGAACAATTAGCCTAGACCATTGACTTCTCCGAAATCAGGAGTTTTCTTGGGTAGGCTAGTTATTCTATAAGGTTTGTTGAAGGGTTCTCATCTATTGCATCTCCATTGACCAATTTGACAAAAAAGAAGGCTATGTTTATATGGTCGGATAAATGTGAGAAGAGTTTTCAGACTCTGAAGAATTGACTTACATTTGCTCCTGTTTTGACTTAATCGTATGGCTTAGATGGGATTGTGGTGTATTGTGATGCTTATAGGATTGGGCTAGGTTGTTCACTTATGCAACATGGTAAGGTTATATCTTATGCATCAAGGCAATGAAAAGTGCATGAGCGTAATTGCCCGACTCGTGATCTTGAGTTAGTAGTGATGGTGTTTGCTTTGACGATTTGGAGACACTATTTCTATGGGGTGCATATTGATGTTTTCATCGATCACAAGAGTTTGCAATATGTGTTCATACAAAGGGATCTTAACTTAAGAAAAAGGAGGCGGTTAGAACTCCTAAATGACTCTGACATGAGTGTGCAATATCATCCTGGAAAGGAAAATGCTATGACTAATCCTCTTAGTAGGCTATCTATGGGAAGTGTAGCTCAGGTTGATGAGGGGAAAGAAGGAGTTGGCAATGTATGTTCACCGTTTAGCTTGGTTGGGTATTAGGTTGGTTGACTATAATAACGGTGGTGTTCATGTTCAAAATGGGGCTGAATCTTCTGTGATTGTTGATGTCAAGGCTAAGTAAGATCTAGATCCGTCATTGGTTGAGTTGAAGAAACTGGTTGTTGAAAAGAAGATAGAAGTTTTCTCCTATGGGGGAGATAGTATTCAACAGTATCAAGATCAGTTGTGTGTTCCAGATGTCGATTATCTTAGGAGGGTGATCATGAGTGAAGCCCATAACTCTCATTATTCTATTTACCTAGGATCTGCTAAGATGTATCGAGATTTGAGGGATCTGTATCCATGGCACGATATATTGAACGATATAGCAAAGTTTGTATCCGAATCTCCTGATTTTCAACAAGTGATGGTAGAGCACCAAAGGCCCAGTGATTTAACTCGAGATATTGAAATTCCTATTTGGAAATGGGAAGATGTGAATATAGATTTTGTGCTTGGTTTTCCTCGAACCCGAAGGCAGTTTGACTTAATTTGGGTTATTGTTGACTGGATGACTAAGTCGGCTCATTTCCTACCAGTCAAGACTATCTTTAATGCCAAAGATTATGTAAGGTTGTACATCCAAGAGTTGGTGAGGTTACATAGTATGCGTACCTCTATAATATCGGATTGTGGTACCCAATTTACTTCATACTTTTGGAGGTTGTTTCAAAGAGGACTTAGTATCAAGGTAAAGTTGAGTACCGCCTTTCATCCTTGAACTGATGGACAAGCAGAGAGAATAATTCAAACCATAGAGGACATGTTAAGGGTTTGTGTATTGGAATTCAAAGGTATTTAGGATGATCATCTTCCACTCATCGAGTTTGCCTATAATAACAGTTTTCATGCTAGCATCGGTCTGGCATCGTTTGACTCTTCGTATGGTAGGAGGTGTAGATCTCTGGTAGGGTTGTCTGAATTAGAAGAGATCACTTTGACTGACCCAGATTTGGTATTGGAATCTATGGAGAAGGTGAAGTTGATTAGGAAGAGGTTGAATACAGCCCAAAGTCGCCAAAAGTTCTACTCGGATATTAGGAAGAGGGACCTTGAGTTTCATATTAGAGATTGGGTGTATGTGAGGTCTTACCTATGAAAGGTATAATACATTTTTGAAGGAAGGGCAAGTTAAGTCCTAGTATGTAGGTTGTTTTGAGATTGTTGATGAAATGGAAATGTGGCTTATATGTTGGATTTTCCTCTGGATTTGAGTTCTATTCGCCCGGTCTTTCATGTGTCTATGTTAAGGAAGTTGGTTGGTGATCCTAGTGCTATTATTCCTTTAGACGGTGTTGAAGTTGAGGAAAGCTTGACTCATGAGGAGGTTTCGATTGAGATTTTGGATAGGCAAGTAAAGTGACTTCATAGCAAGGATTGGCTTCAGTTAAGGTACTTTGGAGAGATCATCATGCGGAGAGTGTTACATGGAAGGAGAAGTTTGACATGATGAAACGATATCCCCATCTTTTCCAATCTATTCAAGCCTAAGGTATTAGGTTCTTCCTTTTCCAAGTGGTCCTAATTCTTTCACTCTTGAGTTTCATGACATGACATGCATACATATGCATGAAAATGATTTTAGATATTTTGAGTGGTTTGAATACGTTTTAATATGAGACTTAATGACTTTATGATTTTCAACTGGTGAAATATGCATTGTATCTTGTCTTTGAATGTTTTGTGTTCTAAGTCAAGCCTTTCAAGCTTTTTTCTAGCACATTCGGGGATGAATGTACCCAAGGGAGAGATGATGTAAGGAACTAGACTTTAGACGACTTCAATGGAGCTTAGAAATTTGGTTCTATAAAGTTTTGGACCAAGGTTACGCTTCATGGGAGCCTTCACAGTCCGTGTGGTGCTATACTAACCATGTGGAGTCTCCTTAAAGTGGCCTTTGGCCTTGTGTGGGGTGCGAGGGCCTTAATGTGGAATTTAGGACCAAGGCATACCACACTTAGACCCCACACAGTCCATGTGAGGCCATATGGTTCATGTTGTGGGCCGTATGGTAGCCTTGGGCTTCAGACTCCATAATTTAGAACCTAAGGCAAGTGTACAACACTTCTCACCGACCTTTGGTGCATCATGTTCCATGAGGCTCTTTCGTATAAGAGTAGGAGATAAAATTTTCTAAGTATTGGATCACTATGGAGGAGTTTTCAAAATGAGGTGGTACAGAGGAGTACAAGGACTGTGTGGATTGATAAGGTCCGTATAACCCTTCCATATAAGTGCTGACATTGAATTTTTCTAAGAATAAGATTAATGTTTTGGACCTTCATCAAGTGTATTTTTTCTAAGTGTTAGACCACGGGCAGGTATAAGGTTTGCATAGTACCTCGTGGACCATATACCCCTTCCCTGAGACCTTGACTTCAATTTTTCTACTTATATCATTAATGACATCTTCATAATTATGGTTTATGCTAAGGGTCTTTTATGACTTTCTATTCTACCTAAAGACTTTCAAATCACCTATACTTTATTCCTCATTCAAATTCATTCTTTACACTTAGAATTACTTTTGAACTCAAACCTAGGAACTCTCTCAAAAGGCTCTTGTGATGGTAAGATTGGGAATCAATGGAGAATCATTTTATTCATCAAATTTCCTCTTAAATCTACTTCATCAGCTAAGGTATGTGGGTTTGATTCTTGATCCCTTTCAACCAACAAAACCCAAACTATTTTCACTTGAATTTCATGAAATTTTGCTTACATAAAATTTGGGTTTTGAAGATTATGGTTTATTAAATTCAATTAAAGTATGGATTACACTTTATTGTTGATTTTAAGTTGACTTAAGCCCTAATATGTTGATTTACATTATTATTTTTAATATTTAAAAATGCATTGTCCCTTTAAAGTCTGATCTAAGCATGGGTAATCAATATTATGAATTGAATATGGATTTTACACATGAGTTTACTTGAATTTCATCTTTTATTGTTGATTTAAGTGTCATGAACCAAACTAGGGCCTAGACGTGACACGACTCATGGGGAACCTAAAGGGAATCCAAGAAAGCCTCTTCACATATCGTTACACATCCTTGGTTGTGGAAGCAACATAGAACAACATAAGAACATAAACAAGGGAAATTAGAACTAAGGGAAAGAGTTAAACACTTGAATAACATAGATCAGTCAAGCTCAAGCATAATACATAACTTCTCCAACAACACCTCTAGACATATAATTAGCAGGGGCCAAGACAAGCAATCGGGCTCACCTTCATAGTAATAAACATAAGTATCTCATAATACACAAGATGTAGTCTAAGCATTAGCATGATAAAGATAGATATTATCCTCGGACATGAGGACTCACCTAAGCTAACTTGAACAATCCATCTAGCCACGTTGAGGAGGAATGTGATCAAATGGAGCTCCAATTCTGATGATGGTCCTGCTCCAACAAGAAAATAGTCACTGTCAGTAATTAAACTAACCTAGGTTAAAGTCAAATCCACATGTAATACAGGGCTTGATCATAGGATTTCACTGCTAATCACTCCTAGTATCTATAACTGCAATCTCTAGATGGGGGGTTCGTTGTGATTTAAATAACAACTTAAAATGAATACTAATTAAGATTTAGGAAAATACTCAATTCTGGGAACAACATGTGAATTTTGTTTCCATAGTTCGTTGACTCAGTTACCCTAGATAACATTACTGCGATTAGTAAATTAAAGCAGGAAGATAACTTAGGTTCTTCCATCCCTCTTGTGAAGGTGAAGGTCAAATTTCACCATGGTGCTTGGTCGGCTACCATGGCGTGCCAACTAACCATTACATATTGTCCCAGTCAACCTCCCATAGGTCAGGTTTGGTCGATTAGATGGGAAAACATCGACCGAATCATTTCATCTACTTCCTTTTTCCTATTCGTCACTACCTTGATTGGGACTGTGATAGTAGGCAGGTTTGGTATTGGCCACTACCAAACAACATTAATCTTGAAGGGAAACAAACAATACATGCAAAACCCTAATCATAAATATGCACAAAACCTAGGTCATTTCAAGTCAACTACCCATGGTTCCCACAACTCTAAGTTGTGGGTGCTTAGCTACTCATGGATAAAGCAAAACACACAAAAATGCAAATAATAGACATAATTGAGAGTTTGACCAATAACAATGGAGGAGATAGGCACCACAAGTTGCAAACCCACAAGCTTGATATATCAACAATGAGTACAAGGAAAGATTTGCAATTCCCAAAATGAGTTTTCCCGAAGAGAACACTAATCTACTTAAAAACCTAAAAAAAGCTTCAAAATTATATTGAGAGATGTCTACTATTCCAACTCTCCTCAACATAACCTAACTTAAACTATTTATAGTGTGCATAAAATAATCCTAAAATTTATGCAGAAAAGACAACTGACATTTGATAAATTTCGTAGTTACGACTCGTAGGATAGCCTATGAGTTGTAGATGGGGTCTCGTATAAGGATCTTTATATCTTGGACTGAACTGGCTCAACCCATAGATACGAGTATTTTCTTGGGCTATGACTCGTATGTTAATCTCAAAGTCTTGGTCTTCAGTTTTTGGTCCAACATTTTGGCTCTCTGATTCTCGCTACGAGTCCACCTGTATAAGTTGTGGAGTGTGTGACACCCTGCAACTTTATATTCTTATGTGTACATGTTTCAAGCCTTATTTAGTCAGATATGGGGTGTATTAGGTCCATGGGAGACTCCTAGTACCTAACGAGTCCAAGACTTCTCTAAGAGTTGAGTTTTGGGTGATGGTTCATGCAAGTGTCAACTTTAAACAAGTATACCTCTTGGAAAATTTGGAATTGGGTAGACCATAACATGTCATATGAAATACCTTTGAGTTTGAATTACAACACACTTGTTTTCACCTCATTCTGATGTCGGATGAAGGAGTTATCACCATTTTTGTGAGACCCTCCCGTGCAGCGAAGCCCTACGAGCACCTATACGGGCAGTGTGGCCTTGTACATGTTGTGGAAAATGTTTGGGGATGGAAAATGGCATGGTGAGGCTAAGTATTGGTCCATGACCAGTGGTACGGGTCATGTGACACACCACTGGTCGTGAGGAGGGGCGTGGAGGTGTTTTAGGAGGCTTGGCTAGGCATGGGTGGCATTGGAAGCTAAGGCATGGGCCACAACTGCCTTGTATGGCTCGTGTGAAGGGGTATGGGACATACCACCTCAGAATGTGGTGGCCAGCAGCATATTTGTCAATGTGAGGTGGGATGTACCAGTAAACGGTCCATGTAACACTACACGGTCCATGAAAGTGGCCTCAAAGTGACTTCGA